>QARZ01000473.1:323393-333406 GCA_013407115.1 Glycine latifolia
AAAGGGTTAAGATCACTATGGGAGTAGGGCTTAGCTATTATTGTATGAAGATGCATGTTTGAGTGACTTGGGATAGATGAATGTAGCAGACAATACATGTAAGAAGGTAGGAAGCATTTAGTGTGAATTGCCCTAGCTACTTCACCACATATATCATTACAACCCTCCATAGTCTGTCCATAATATTCATGTTCATAATTAGGTTTTAATTTAATTTGTTATACATACTCAACACCAATTTCTCGTAAATATTTGTCATCCAACCTATCGATATTAATTATAATTTAATTGGTCAACAATCCTCGTGGGAACGACATCTTTCTTATCACTTTATTACTTGTACGATCGGTGCACTTGCCGAATGCGCAACGCTCATCTAGCTCTTCAAGTGAAGAAGAAGAATAAGACCTTACACTTGTGGAAGTTGTTAAGGGTGATCTCTTGATGGTGAGGAATATGTTGAGAAATTCAAAGAGAAAATATTTTTCACACAAGGTACTTCGTTGGAGACAAGGTGTGCTCTCTTATAGTTGATGGAGGCAGCTACACCAATGTAGCTAGTACAAGGCTTGTAGAGAAATTACACTTGCTAACCACAAGTCATCCTAGGCCATACAAGCTCCAATGGCTTAGTGAGAGTGGAGAAGTGGTGATAAATTCTCAAGTGTTCATTCCTTTTTCTATTAAATCTTATAAGGATGAAGTACTTTGTGACATTGTACCTGTGGAGGCTGGACATAATCTCCTTGGAAGGCCTTGGCAATTTGATAGGAAAGTTATACACATTGGCATGAAGAACACTTTTGAGTTTGAGCACTTAGGCAAACAAATTATTTTGAGACCTTTGACTCCTAAACAAGTGTGTGAGGATCAAGTGAGGATGAAAGAAAATAGAGTTCAATATTTTTTAAGAAAATATTGCACTTGATAGCAATAAAAAAAGGAAAAATCCTTGAGCTATCCAAGAGAAAAACTAGTGGACAAAAAAGAGAGAAAAGAGAAGAGAAAAGAGTTGAGAGCAAAAAAATTCATAAGGCCAAAGAGAGTTTGTTCTTAAGAGTAAAAGAAGTCAAGAGAGTGTTATTAACAAGATAACCTCTTTATTATATATTCCTAACTCTCTTTGTTTAAATGTTGAAAAGGAAGGAGAAGAATTTCCCATAGTCATACAATCTCTTTTAGGGGAATATGAAGATGTTTTTTCAAAAGAAATTCCAAATGGCTTGCCTCCTTTAAGAGGCATAGAGCACCAGATTAATTTGATTCTAGGTTGTTCACTCCCTAATAGGCCAACATATAAGACTTCACCCATGGAGGAAAAGGAGATTCAAACACAAGTGGAAAAACTACTTGACAAGTGGTGGATCCGTACCAGCATGAGTCATTGTGTTGTGCCAATTATTCTTGTACCTAGGAAGGAGGGAACATGGACAATGTGTACTGATTGTAGGGCAATAAACAACATCACCATAAGGTATAGACACCCTATCCCTAGACTTAATGATCCTTTAGATGAATTGCATGGTTCCACTATATTTTCTAAAATTGATCTTAAGAATGGTTATCATCAAATAAGGATTAGGGAAGGGGATGAATGGAAAATGACTTTCAAAACTAAATTTGGACTTTATAAATGGTTAGTTATGCCTTTTGGATTGACTAATGCACCTAGTACCTTTATGAGGCTTATGAATCATGTGCTTAGACACTTTATAGGTAAGTTTGTGGTAGTGTATTTTGATGACATTCTTGTTTATAGTGCAAATTTAAATGATCATTTGATGCATGTTAAAAGTGTCTTTGGTGTGCTTAGGAAGGAAACATTGTATGGAGCTATTGATAAATGTACCTTTTACACTTCACAAGTTGTGTTTCTAAGTTTTGTAGTAGGTGCTCAAGGAGTCCAAGTGGATCAAGAGAAGGTGAAAGCCATCAAGGAGTGGCCAACTCCAAAGAGTGTGAAGGATGTTAGAAGCCTCCATGGTTTAGCAAGCTTTTATAGGAGATTTGTAAAAGACTTTAGTACCATTGCTTCTCCTTTGAATGAATTGATAAAGAAAATCTTGAGCTTCTCTTGAAAGCAAGAACATGAAATTTCTTTCCAAACATTAAAGGATAAATTGTCTAATGCACCTATTCTTGCATTGCCTAATTTTAATGCTTCTTTTGAATTGGAATGTGATGCATCTAATGTAGGCATTTGAGGGGTTTTGATTCAAGATAAACATCCTATTGCTTATTTTAGTAAGAAATTGAAGGGTGCATATTTAAACTATTCCACTTATGATAAAGATTTGTATGCACTTGTTAGAGTATTGCAAACTTGGCAACATTATCTTTTACCTAAGAAATTTGTGATCCATAGTGATCATGAGCCTCTTAAATATTTGAAAAGTCAAGGCAAACTCAACAAGAGACATGCTAAGTGGATTGAATTTATTGAGCAATTTTCTTATGTTATTAAACACAAGCAAGAACAATTGAATGTAGTGGCATATGCCTTATCAAGGACGCATTGTTTGATTTCTATTCTTGAAACTAAGTTGCTTGGTTTTAATCACATAAAGGAATTTTACTCAAGTTATCATGACTTCTCTAGTATTTTTGCTTTGTGTGAGAAGGGGGCTCATCAAGGGTATTTTAGACATGATGGGTTCTCATTCAAGGAAAAGAAATTATGTGTGCCTAAAGGCTCTTTGAGAGAACTCTTCATTAGAGAAGCTCATGAAAATAACTTGATGGGACACTTTGGTGTGGATAAAACTTTGCCTATTTTACATGAACATTTCTTTTGGCAAAAAATGAGGCATGATGTGCATTAGCTTGTATCTCAATGTATTACTTGTCATAAAGCTAATCTAGAATAATGCCTCATGGTTTATATACACCTTTGCCTATTCCTAACTCCCCTTGGGTTGACATTTCCATGGATTTTGTGCTTGGTCTCCCAAGATTCAAGAGGGGAAAGGATTCTATATTTGTTTTTTTGATAGGCTCTCAAAGATGACACACTTCATTCCTTGTTACAAGAATGATGATGCTTGTGCCATGACCAATCTCTTCTTCAAGGAAGTGGTGAGACTTCATGGATTGCCTAGAAGCATTGTGAGTGATAGAGACACAAATTCCCTAGCCACTTTTGGAAGACATTGTGGGGTAAGCTTGGCACAAAGCTTTTTTTCATCAACTTGCCACCCATAAACGGATGGGCAAACCGAAGTGGTTAATAAGACATTGGGTCAACTCCTTAGATGCTACGTCAATGGCAATTTGAGGACCTGGGAGGAGTGCCTACCTCACACTGAGTTTGCTTATAATAGAGTGGTTCACAAGACCACTTCCTTATCTTTTTTTCAAATTGTCTATGGCTTAAATCCTTTAACTCCTCTTGATTTATTGTCATTACCTAACACTTCTTCTATGATTCATTATAATGCTTTGTCTAAAACTTCTAATGTTAGGAAATTACATGAAAAGGTGAAGGCCCATGTGGAGAGGAAGATGGAGCAATATGCTAAAAAAGCTAATAAGCACAAGAAGCAAGTGGTCTTCAATGAAGGAGATTTGGTTTGACTTCATTTGAGGAAGGATAGATTTCCTCAATAGAGGAAATCCAAGCTCCAACCTAGAAGAAATGAACCTTTTAAGATTTTAGAAAGGATCAACAACAATGCACATAAACTTGAGTTGCCAATTGAGTATGGTGTGAGTACACCTTTAATGTTTGTGATCTTTCTTTGTGTAATGTAGGTACAAGTGAGGGAGCAAACTTGACGTCAAGTTCCTTTCAAGAAGGAGGGGATGATGGAGGTACATTACAAGCTTAAGGCCAAGAAGGAGAACTTGAAGAGATTTCTTTGGTTAGCCTTAGAGGACCCATGACAAGAGCTAGAACTCAAGCCCTTTAAGAGCACACCAAAGTTAATTTGCACCTATTAGACAAGCATGAAGAAACTCAAGAAAAACAAGGGCTGAATTTTGTACTCTAAAGTTTATTTAAATTCCAGCACTTGTAGTGGCAATAAATAACTTGAACTTGTATATGATTTTTAGCACCTATATAAACTTGTAAAAATTGTAGTTTGCACGTGGCTGACTCAGCCATGAGTCATCACATGAATAACTTGCTCCTCAAGCTTCATTAGCTTGCACCTCAAGCTTCTTTCATTTTCCATTTCATTCCACTTGCATTTAGCTTACATTTTTTTAGCTTATGTAGCTTACAAGAAAGCTTTAGGACCTTGGCTATATAAAGCCAACAAAAAAAAGTACTATAGACACTTTTGAGTAAAATCAATAAGAAATCTGAATTTCTTGTGAGAATTTCTCTCTTGTTCTTGGTCAAGAACTTCTTGGATCTTATCAATGGCTTCTCAAAGCTATTGTGGCGATTCTTCCTAGACACATTAGAGAGATTCTCCATGACGTCATCCACCTCATTCCTTGGTCTAATTCCATCCTCTATTGCTTACTTTCTTTGGGTCTCATTCACGCCACTCTTGCTCCAAAATCTTGAGTAAGAGTTTGAGTTTTTGAAGTGTTCTTGAAGATTGAGTTTCATTGCAAGGTAGATTGGAAAAATCAATGTCTAATGGGGTTAGGCATACATCAGTTGTGCAGTACATATAAAAATGATGAAATTATGAAATTTGCATAGAATAAAGTACCTTAAAATGAATAAGAATTAGAAGTAATAATTTCTTATTTTGGAGAGATGAAGTCAAAAGAAAATATTTTACAAGGATCATTGTCCTTGTTATCCTATTTGTTGAGAGATAGAGGATTCTTTTAGACAAGGTAGTTACATTATTGCCTTCTGTAATACAACAAACCTTTTCTCCAATAAATTGTGCAAGATCATGCATCTTAAAGCTTGTAACTTTGCCAAATAGATATGTTTCAATATCCTGAAAAAATGATCTCCAATATAATTCATAACACACATAATCATCGACATTTCAGCATCTAACATTTTGTCAGATGAAATTAACTCATTAGCTATCCAGAGTTCAATTAAATCTTGTTTGAGTTTTATTGGCAAGTTTAAGTACCTCAACCTAAGGGCAGACATTATATTGTGAGTTAAACTCCACAAGTTGCTTTCCTTAACATTGAGCCACGCTTCTTCCTTTCTTTAAAAGCGCAAAAGACCTGCCATTGCTTTGCCTGCAAGAGGCACTCCCCCCCACTTCTGTACTATCTCTTTCCCTATGTCTTCTAGCTCTACCTGTGCTGCCTCATTTGGTCCAAAGTCTTGGTGTTTAAATAATTCCAAACAATCATTGTCAAATAGCATTGGTAATTCATGAGGAGACACTGTTCCCATGATTAATGCAACCTTTTAAAGACAAGTAGTGACCAGGATGGAATCACCCTTTGCCTCACAAGCAAGATGGATTTCAGCTTCTGCCAATTCTCTTGCTCATCATTCCACACATCATCCAAAACAAGCAAATATCTTTTACTTTGAAGCTTATCTCAAAGTTTTCTCTGTAGCAGCTCTTGATCCAAATTCTTATGTTCATCCTTAGATGCTATATATATCTGATCAATGATACTTTTGTCATTCTCTTTAAACTGAAATCTTTTGAGACGTATCCAAATTCTTAGATCAAAGTGTTTGAGTACCCTCTCATGATTCAAGACGACTTAGGCAAGTCTTGTTTTCCCAAGTCCAGCTAAACCTAAGATCAGATGGACCTATAAATCCTTAGAATGAGAAGCATCACAAACCAAAAAGTCTACAATTGTATCTTTATCTTTTTCACTTCCGTATATAGACTTGTGGTTGAGTGATCAATGAGGTGCTTTGATACCACTCAACAACTCCACTTTTTTTCTATGCTGGGACCGCCTCAATCAAATGAAGTAGCTCCCTTTCATTAGCAATAGCAATTTCATCTAATCTCTCACTTATACTAACAATTGACTCGGGACACTTTCTGGTCAGTGTCCTGTTTCCACTTTCCACTATTGATTATTGAAATTTCACCAAAGAACAAGCTAAAAAACCGACGTAAAATTTAGACTCCCTAGGATTCGGTCACATTGCACAAAACTATTCTATTTTTTCCACTTCCTTGCTAATTTTCTTTAATTAGTTGAAAAATAATACACTGTACCCCTTATATATTACAGGAACTCCTTAATTGTTTGATAAATTCAAACACTGTACCATGCTTTCCTATAAAAAAGTTTGGTCTAAACATTAAAAAAATATGAAAAGTTTATATATTCTCATAAAACCTCATAAGCATCAGCGAAATTTACCGTAAAATTTATTAGAGGTTGCTTCCATGCACACTCTTGTACTTAAAAGTAAAATTTAAAAGATTGTAATCTTGTTTTGTCTAAAATTTTACTCTAAAGTAATGGGATTGAACTATTGCACACACCATGACAGAGGTTCTGTGATGGGCTATAGAATCAATTTCACTGTGCAAGGGCTTTTGCTTCGTAGGACAATAAAATGTGTTTGAGGAATTTTAGTCAACTAGGAAACTCAATTAATTTATTTAGGAGCTCCAGAGTCCAAATTGCATATGATATTTTGACTCCACATTCTAAAATATGCAACCGCGTAAAATCAGGTTTGCACAAACCATTGGGAAATTTGGACCATTTTCTGTGTTTAGAAAGGAAAAAAAATTGCCACAGATGAGTTTTCGTATTTAGTTCTTTGTCACCTTCCTCAGGGAAAACTAGGATCATAAAAAATAGTTTCTGATTTTAAGTACCCTCATGGACACAATTCTTTAAGTTTTACTCTAAAATTGCACTTTAAGTACAATCTCTTGATAATCCCATAACATGAGAGATTTGTGTTGCAATTGAATACTTTAAATGCATGACACAAATAAGCAAGTCTTTCTCTTTTTAACTTTTTGATGCCTCACTTGGAAAGAAAATGGCTTTAAGCTTTACTTTGTATTAAAGAGACAACAAATTACTATGATTCTATAAATGAAAATTTTAGTTTTCACAATCATTATTAAGCAATATCTTTCTCTTCTTCCTTAAGTACTCTTTACCAAATGGAGTTTAGATACAAAACAGAGGCTGGAAGGAGATACACTATCTATATAATTCCTTTTACCATTAAAAATGCATCTTTCTACAGGGCCAGATTGGCACTGAACCAAGATTTATCAGAAGGATAGAGACCAAGAAAAAAGATAAGAATGAATGTAACAAAAAAAAATTGAGCATGTCAAGGAGCAATGAGAAAATATTCTCATATCTTGGTCCTTTTGCTTGTTATCCCGTGAATAAGTTGTCCAACTTCTTCACCGGCCAAAAAACCAAAATATTATTATTTTAATAATTAATTACGAATTTGTTCCATTTCTGAAACTAATTACCAATTTGGAAGAGGTAACATGCCCAAAATGGGCGTGACCAATCACGCCCATTTTGGGCGTGTTCCCTTCCCCGGATTGGTATAAAAGCTTTTTTTTTTACTGCAGGCTCAATTTTACTATCTCAGCTTCTTTCTAAAAGTTTATAAAGACTAACTAGTGAGTTATCTCTGTAGTGAAACTCTGCCAACAAGTAAGTTAATTTATTAATTATTCATATTATTTAATATGTTATATTATTAAATGATAAAATTGTTAGGGGCATATGAAATTGTTAGCGATTGATACATAGAACTATTTTAGGGTTTAGGATTGATGGTTTAGTTTAGTTTTGTAGAAAACTGTTCGCTATTAGGGTCTAGGGTTTAGTTGACTTTAGGGATTAGGGTTAAGGGTTCAATGGGTAGGCGTAGTATTTACGTGTTAAGGTTTAGGATTTAGGGTTTAGTTAAGGGTTTAGTTGTTAAATTAAAATTATTTTACTAAATTGATTTTTGTTCAGTTTAGGGTGTAAGGATTAAGGTTTAGGGTTTAGTTTTTAAATTAAAATTATTTGACTAAATTTATGTAGTTCAGTTTAGGGTTTAAGGGTTATCGGTTGGGTTTTTTTTAGGGTTTAAGGTTTTAGGGTTTACGGTTGTTAAAGTATGTCTACGAAAATCTGTTTAATTTTTATTATTTTTTTCTAAACCCAACAATGTCGTTTATTTTGTTTTATGAATTTATTTATTTATGAGTAATGATAATAACATATTGTAACACAATTTTTTGAAATTTATATGTACAGCAAACCTCTGTCGACGTTTATTTTGTTTTTGTACAGCGAACCTATGTTGGCAGCCATCTTCGACACATATTGTTTCCCATTCTCCCTGAACCAAACCATGTACTCATGGTTTGGTAACAGCAACCCAGTCAGTAGGGGAGGCAGCTCTATGTGCTGGTCCCTGGCCTGCCATCTGCTGATAAAGGGTCTCAGCTTACGGACCCAGTTATCATGTTCTTTACCTCGCAATGAGAGGTTGTGCACACCTTGGAGCTTCCTCGGCCTTCGTGGGATTGGCTGATCCCTCCCAAATTGCCACATGCATCTGTCTTGCTGAGAATACTCAACTGTGTGAAAGCATATAACTGGAGTAGTAGCCATCCACAACAGTTGCTCGTGCTCAGATGCACCAAGGAAGTGGTAGCCTGCATATGGCTGCCAAACCACCTGAACAAAACAATGAAACACACAATTAGGAAATAACAACGACAAAAAATAGCAATTATCCAAGTCAAGTGACCAAAACTTATATAAATAACAAAACGTACCTCATCCCGAGCAAGGGAAACTAATGTTAGCCGATACCAAAGAAACTCGTGTGCACGAAACTTGCCTAAAGCATTAAACCTAATTTTAAAATAACTGACATTAGACTACTTATAAGACTTGTTAATACATATAAGACTCATTAATACATATTTAATAAAAGAAAATAAAAACACATACCTATGGTCGTAATGCCACTCCTGCTGAGTAGGCTGAGGAATAGGTGGAGCAATGGGTGTGAATCTGAGCCACACCCATATCTGGAGAAGTACAAAACATCCACCAATGTCACTTCTATCAGTGTTTGTACACTCGCACATTTGTCTAAACAAATGTGCAAGGATCGTGGAACCCCAGCTATACCTGCCTATGTCTGCCATATCTCCTGCCAGCAAAGGGACATAGTGACAGACGATAGTGCTTCCGTCGGATCTATCGCATAGTAGCCATGCTTCAATGATATGCACAATGTGCGCCTTCGTAAATCGCATGACTTCTACCAGATCCCTAGCTACCTCACCCCAACGCGCATAATGCCTATCAAAGTATGACAGGTGCAGAAATCCTCCTTTTAGCTCACCCTCCTGAGGAGGATGACCAAACACGTCCTCGATGACGGTGGCCCATTCGTCTGACGTGACTCCAATTACGACATTCCCGTCAGTGCCTAAACCTAAGATACCAGCCACATCTTGCAATGTGATGGTCATCTCTCCCTGCGGCATGTGGAATGTATGTGTCTCTGGTCTCCACCTCTCAACCAGAGCACTGATAAGCGCAACATCAATCTAAGGTAAAGTTAAAAATAATCAATTTGTATGTACACTTATAAACAAAAAAAAATTGTAGGAATCACTTCATATGTATAATTGTTCAATTCATAATTTTATACCTGAATATGTTGCATGCGTGCGACATGTAGGAATCCAGCCTGTCCTAACATCGCCGCAACCATTGCAGGTATATCGTCACAATCTGGACCCCCTGCAACTTTACCACGTTGCGTCTTTAACGCTCAACATCTGTCCTCATTCCACACAGCCTGTGAAACGTGGGTTCTCTGGGTACGCCTCCGCAAAATCCCCCACTTATACGGGTAGGCATAACATGGGTCCTCGGATCCCTTCCCTCACCCTCATTATCGAATCCAGATCGTGAAGATGCAGAAGATGATGAATCACCCATCTATGACTTTCTTAATATAAATAAAACAATATAATAATTAATAATTGACAATAGACAACATTTTCAAATTATATTTAAAAACTAAACCCTAAACCCTAAACAATAGACAACATTTAAATATAATTTGAAATTATATTTAAATGTTGTCTATTGTTTAG
>QARZ01000473.1:337682-355098 GCA_013407115.1 Glycine latifolia
GCAAGCTTCACGTCTTAGAGTGTGAGTCATGTCAATTAGGAAAACATGTTAGGTCTTCTTTTTCCAAAGAGAATTGAAACAAGATGTAACTTTCCTTTTTCCACCATTCACTTAGATATTTAAGGTCCAAGTCATGTCACATCTTTTGGTTTCAGATATTTTGTTACCTTTATTGATGAACACTATAGATATACTTGGGTTTATTTAATGAAAGATCGATCAGAGCTTTTGCCTATATTCATGTCTTTCTTTAATGATTCTCAGGAGTGATAATGTCGAACAATATTTCTCCTCTAATCTCTCTTTGTTTTTAACTACACAAGGCATTTTACATTAGTCCACATGTCCTCACACACCACAACAAAATGGTATAATAGAAAGAAAAAATATACATTAGTTGAAACTGCACATACCTTATTGCTTGGTGGAAATATTCCTATTCATCATCAGGGTGATGCCATTCTTATTGCCTGTTTTTTTAATTAATAGAATGTCATCTTCATCTCTTGAGAAAAAAATTCCTTACTCAAATATCTTTCCAAATGAACCCTTACTTCATGTCTTTCCTTGTATTTTTTTTGTACTTGTTTTGTTCATGATATTTCGCTAGGTCGAGACAAGCTATCTGCAATGACCATTAAATATGTCTTTCTTGGCTACTCCCACCGAAAAGGGTACCTTTTTCTCTTCAATGCAAGATTTCAATTTTGCCCAACAAGTCTTACTTGTCCCATAACTTGATCCACTATTGTCTCCAGTTCATGAAATCCCTGATATGGACACAAGTCAAGCCACCTATCCAACCAACCTTTCCAGCCTTTCTTCATCACCTCACACCACTTACCAACGTGAGATACAAAAAGAGTTATCTAGTCCTGTGTCACATGGAAAGTCCTCTACTTCATGTCTGTCACCAGCAATTCATACAATGGTTCCAACTGATGACGACTTTGGGTGGCCAATTGCTCTTATGAAAGGTATTCAATCTATCAAAGTTTCCCTTCCTATTTATAATTTTTTGAGTTATCACCGATTATCTCCTTCTTATTTCTCCTTTGTTTCATCCATATCACCTCTCACCATTCCTAAAATATCTATAAAGCACTTGATCACCTTGGATAACGACAAGCCTAATTGTTAAAATGCAGGATCTTAAAAGCAGTGACACATGGGAACTAGTTCCCCTACCACTTGCGAAGACGACAGTTGGTTGCAAATAGGTGAGTGCTATTAAGGTTGGGCCTATTGGTGAAGTTGATCACGTTAAGGCTCGATTGTCGGCAAAAGGGTACACATAGATATATGGTCTTGATTATGGGGATACATTTTCTCCTATGGCCAAACTCACCATTGTTTGCATATTCGTTGCTATGGTTGCCATTCGTCATTGGTTTCTCCATTAATTGGATATTAAAAATGTTTTCCCTACATGGTGAACTGGAAGAAGAGATATACATGGAGCAACCTCTTGGGTTTGTTGCTCAAGGGGAATGTGGGTTAGTTTGTAAATTGCGTGAATCTCTCTATGGCCTCAAACAATATCCATGAGCTTGGTTTGGGAAATTTAGTCAAATTGTACAGGCTTTTTGATTGAAGCGTAGTGAAGAAAATCTATGTTAATGACATAGTTATCATAGGGAATGATGCTGCTACCAATTGTCAAGTTAAAAATCACCTATTCAGCCATTGTCAAACCAAAGACCTCGGGTGTCTAAAATATTTTCTTGGTATTGAGATGGCTCAATCAAATGAAGGAATTATTATTTCTCAAAGAAAGTATGCTTGGATATCTTGAAAGAAACATGCATGATTAAGTGTAGGCCCATTGATAGTCCCATGGACCCAAATCAAAAGTTGATGACAAAACAGGGTGAACCCTTCCGAATCCTAAGCAATATAAGAGACTAGTTGGGAAACTCATTTATCTTACAATCACCAGACTTGACATCTCTTTTGCAGTTAGGGTAGTCAGTCAATTTATGCAGGCTCCTCACACTAACCACTAGAATGTTGTAATTCACATTCTTAGGTCCATTAAGAGGGCTCCAGGACAAAGATTGTTGTATTAAGATAAGGGAAACACCCATGTTACTATCAGAAAGTTTGGCTATCTTATCTTTCCCTCATTTCATCTACTTCTAAAAATATTACAAACAAAATCACAATTCTTAACTACAAATTAATTCAACTAATAAGAAATAATATAAACTTATGATCTTATTCCTAATATGCTGCACACATAATAGAAAATAGAATAATGACAAATTTTATTTTATTTCCCTATTTAAGAGTTACTTGGTATTGTGATGAGGATAGGGTAGGCTCTCTATAGACAAAAGCTCTGTTATTGGATATTGTGTATTCATAGGAGGAAATCTGATTTTTTGGAAGAGCAAGAAACAAAATGTTGTTGCCCAGACTAGTGCAGAAGACGAATATAGTGTCATGGTTTCAACCACTAGTAAATGTAGGTCAAACAACTTCTCTAGGCACTCAAATATTGTGAAGTTTCATAGATGCAACTATATTGGGATTATCAGGCAGCACTTCATATTGCTTTCGTATCCTATATTCCATGAAAGAACCAAACACATAGAAATTGACTGCCACTTTGTTCGAGAGAAGTTGATGACTAAGGAAATTAGTACTGAAAAAATTAGCTTTAATGATCAAAATGCAGATATTTTGACTAAGTCATTGAGGGGACCTAGGATTTAGTTTTATGCTCCAACCTTGGTGCATATGATTCATATACTCCAGCTTGAGGGAGAATGTTAAAAAATAGGTTATTATATCCCTATTATACTAGACTAGTGTTCTTCTTTTAACTTTTTTGTATCTGCTTTGTTATGAGTTCTCTGTAAAAGCTTCCTTTGTAAGTTCAGTGTGATATATAAGAGAAGTTGAGTGTAAAGAAAACACTCAAGCATTTCATCCAAAATATCTCATTATATTAGGTGATAGGACCAAATTTCCCAAAACCCCCTTTTAACAGCAATTGAAAAATAGAAAGAAAAGGGTGAAAAATAATTTGTAGTTACCTTTTTCCTTTGCTTAAACCATTCATCACTTGGGCTAAGCCTATCTGAATACTTCCCTGTCAGAATAGAAGAAAGCAAAAAAATGCAAACAAAATTTTCAGAATCACAAAAAGTAAATGCCTGTGATGGGAGCATGTTTTCAACACATCCATGATACACCCATGTTTTTACCTCCACTGAAAAAGAATCCATCTCCAATAGAAACTGGAGCATCCAAAAGGTAATCCTGCACTAGAACTAACAAACAATTTGAAACAAAGATTCAAGAAGCAAAATTGGGAAACCCCATCAACACAAAAACCATACTTGGAGATATAAGGTGTATTGGATGATTATGGAAGAAGGAAGAGGGGAAGGTTGTGGTTTTGATGGCTGCTAATAAATCTAACATTCTAATAAGTTAACATTTGCTGAAAAAAAGAATCATACTTGGTCACCATTGTGACGACTTGAACTGCAATTCAACTTGAGAGATTTTCTTGTTGAAGGGCATGATTGGAACCTCCTTGAAGCAAGGGAGATGGAGATGAAGCGGAGGAAGAAGAAGAGTGAAGAAGGTGGGAATGGAAACAACATGTAGAGCCATGAAAAGCATGACTTTGAAGTAATAGTCGTGGTTGGTTTTGGTTGTGAGGGAACGAGGAAGTAACTTAATTGAAAGACCATTAGAAGTTTGTAGTTTTGATGCCAACAGCCACATTAAAATGATACATGTTTTTGTTGTTTTGTTTTGTTCATTAATTTGTGAAGAGATAGGGATTCTCCGATCCTCACTTCACCAAAACTCTTTCTGGCCTTAAATATTTTTTGTCTACACCAACTAGCTTTTTCAATAGCTTATTATTAATATATATTTTAAAAGTAGTTTATTTTAATAGATATATAAAGATAATATAGGAGATATCTATTTATTTAATAAAAAAAGAAGAATGTACCACAAAAAGAGAGATATCTATCTTTGTTGTAAATAATTTTCTAACTACTTTATCCTTCAACTAATTCAAAAAACCACCCCACAATTAGAACACTTTTTTATATAAAAAAATAGCTTCACGATTATGACAATTATTTACAACTAAATTTAACTCTAAAAAGATTAAAATAAAAAATATAGATAGATAAGACACAAATTTCCTATTTTTCACTACTCCATTTATAAATTATGTTAAATATAGTTTTAAAATTATTATTACAAAAATCAATAATCTTCCATGATAAATCAAGATTGGATAACATTGAAAAGATTTGTATATTATTGATGTATTCCCATTATTAATTTTTTTTACAAAGGCCTAGAAATTATAATGGAATATGCTAGAAAATCAAAGAATAATGTCGGTGGGAGTACGAATAGATCAAATATTTTAAGGGATCAAAAGAATATATTCTCAACAATTATGTTTTTAGAAATGTTATTTTTATTAAATCAAAAACTATTTTCCTAAAAAAAATCTTTTTTTTCTAATAGCATTTAACTATTTACTCAAATAATATTAAATGACTTCATTCATAAACAAAAACAATTGAATAAATATACATAGGGGGTGCTAAAATGGATTGGCCCATCGAGCCAACCTGTTTTGGCCTGTTTTATGGGTGGACTGAGTTGGGTTTTAAAGTCGTCGACCCGCTTCAACCTATCCCGTTTTAGCCCACTAAAAAACGAGTTGAGAGAAAAGCGAGGTGGACCAACTTGTCAATACATTTTTTATCACAAAAAAAAATAATTTAATATTTATTTTAATATTTTATACATATATTTATTAATTTTTAATTAGTTTATTTTTTGTCTAAATAATTATTATTCAAAATTTAAGAGATACATTCAGTTTTTAATAAGTATATATTATTTAATATTTATAAAAGATAAAATAATTAAAATATATTTATTATTTATTTTTCTTAATATTTTAGTTTTGGCGGGTCAACCTATCAACTCACCAACATAACAAAAATGGGATGAATTGATATTTTGAACCCATATATGAAATGTGGGACGAGGTAGGTTGGTTTGTTTTTCGTGGGTTGGTGGTAGAGCGAGGCAGACCAACCCGTTTTGTCACCCCTATGAATACATGGAGACGTCATCTTCCAAGCTGGATGTTAGCATGGAATGCATTGATTAAGGTGTGATGAGAGCAAAAGACTCTCAGAAGATAAATGGTAGTGAGTTGCCAACTAATTCCAATATATTATAATGAATATAATTAGTTGGAATTTTTGTGATACTACAAGTAGGGGTTTTGGAGTCTTGATGAAAGACATGATGAGTCATGAGTCTTCATTTCTTATTCTAAGGGAGATGCATACAAGTCGTGATAAATCTCAATTTATTATAGAAAATATAAGGCTAAGATGCTCATCAATTCAAGAAACAAATGTTCATTTGTTCAGGTGGCATGTGGTATCTTTGGAACCCTATGGACTGGGATGTGGACATTATTCGAAGCTCTAACCAGTGGATTCATATGAAGGTCGAGTGGAGAAATAACCATCATTGGTTCTTGACGACTATCTATGGGCCCCCTAGTTAGCCTATGGGTAAGCTTTGTGGAATGATCTTTGTGATGTTAGTGGAGAAGTGAATGGAGACTGGGTCATAATTGGTGACTTCAATAATACCTTGTCTATTAATGAGAGAATGGGAGGTGGTAGCTTGTAAGGTCATAGAGATTCCTCTTCATTTTGAAATTTCATGGAGGAAAATGCTTGACATGGGATTTCAAGAGGAACCTATGATATGGAGGAATGGAAGAATAAGGGTCAGGCTTGATCATTGTTTGGTTAATATAGATTGGAGGATGTGATTCTAGGAAGCAGTGATTGTTTATCTTGGTTGGTTGAAGTTTGACCCTAGGTCCCTTCTCTTGCACTTGATGTATCAAAAACGTAAAAACCAACAGAAGAGGCCATTTCAATTTGAAGTTCATTGGATCACTCATAAGGAACTCCCTTCCTTTGTTGAAACCAACTAGGAACATAATGTGTCGTCTTCGTCAAACAATATCCAAGGTTTCTTTGACAAGTTGAAGCGTTGGAATAAAGATGTGTTTGGTTGCATGTGGAAATGAAAAGCATCCCTAAAGCACAATATAGATAGGTTAGACAAAATTAGAGGTTTTGCTTTTGATCCTATGGTGGAGGAGGAGTTCAAGAAGGTGCGGAAGGAGTATAAGCAAGTTCTGGCTGAAGAGGAAATTCATTGGTACCAGAAATGAAGATCCAAATGGTTATTGATGGGAGATCGAAATACTAAATATTTTCATGGGATACGATGATCTAGAGAAGAAGGAATAGATTCGATATGGTTAAAGACACTGAAGGTAATTGGATCAATGAATCATTGCATCTTGAGAATTTGGTTTCCAATTTTTACAAAGATCTCTATAAGGCTGATAATTTTTACATTCCTTTTTGTAGTCTCTAATGCCTTCCCAGAATTGGAGGAAAGTGATGTTATTGAGATTAGGAAGATGACAACTAATAGGGGTGTAACTAGATCAGACCCAATTCGCGAACCCAATCCGACCCAACCCAATTAGAGTTTTGTGGCTTGGATGAGATCATTGGATTGGATTAGTTTTATTTTTATGAACCCGATTGTAATTGGCTTGGGTGACGGGTTTGAAACTTTGGACTCGATCAAAACCCAACTCAACTTGGATATACTAAAACAATCATAACAAAATACTAATTATATATTGTATACTAAAACTTAGTAGCAAATTACTAATATATAAATTAGAAAACTCTAAGGCTAAAGTCACTCAGTCTCACAATCACTCTTGCAAGCCACAATAAAGTTTCTCCCTGAAATCCTAGGCATCATCTTCGTTGCTCATTTGTCGCTACCATAGTTGTAAAACCATAATTGAAGGGGGCATGGAGCAAAGGAACAAATGAATGGAGTTGATTGGCTTATCTTATAAAACAATGCTATATTTTGAGTTATAAAACAATATTGATGGTCTTTTTCTATTTATCATATAATGATTTTTTAAATTATCCCTTACTTTTTTAGAGTTTGAGGATTTTTTTTTTTCAACACTTAAAGAGGTTGTTATTTTTTAATGGCTTAACTTGATATTCAACCCAATCCAATCCAATTAAAGTTAGATTGGATTAGGTTGAAAAAAAAAAAGAGAAGTTAAACCCAACCCAATCTAATTAAGTTTAATTGGATTGGATTAAAACACACAAAACTCAACCTTACCCAAACCACTTACACCTCTAGAAACTAATGAGGTGATCTTTCAAACTATTAAATACATGGGTAATTTGAAGGCGTCTGGCCCTGATGGTTACCAAGTTGTGTTTTACTAGAGACATTGGAGTGTGGTTGATAAGGATGTGTATAACTTGGTTCAAGATGTGTTTAGGAGGCATTGGAAGGTTTAAGAGATCAAAAAGACTTTCATTACACTCATTCCTAAGCTAGACGAAGTTAGTTACATGAAGAACTTTAGACCCATTAGCTTATTCTTAGTTGGCCCCTGTTAATCTAGTTTTGTCCCTAACCAACAAAGTGGGGATAACATTATTGTGGCACAATAGTTTTTTCATTTTATGAGGAAGAAAATAGGGGCAAAAGGATGGATGGATATTAAGCTTGGTTTGGAGAAAGCCTATGATAGACTGAAGTAGGAATTCATTAGAGATACTTTAGATTATATTTGGTTGCCTAGTAATATTGTAAGTCTTCTTTGACAATGTATGTCTATGATGTCCATGAGAGTTCTTTGGAATAAGGAGGCTTTAGATGAGTTCCAACCTTCACGAGGAGTTCAACAAGGAGATCCTATCTCTCCTTATTTATTTGTTTTATGCATAGAGAGATTATTTCATATGATCTCCATAACTGTGGAACAATGTGTTTGGAGTCCTATTCATTTGAGTAAGAAAAGGCTTCTCATCTTGCTTTTGCAAATGACCTTATTTGTTCACAAAGGCCTCTTTAGAACAGGTTCATGTGGTTCAAAATATCTTGAATCTTTTTAGCAGGAGCTCTGAACAAAAGGTCAGTTTGGAGAAATCTCATGTTTTTTTCTCTAATAATGTTGATGTCAATGCTCGCCAACAACTTAGTGAAACCTAGGGAATTCAATGGATAGATGATTTTGGAAAATACTTTGGAGTCCTTATATTACACAAATGTTTGTCGCATTTCAATTCATTATAGATAAAGTGCATCAACGTCTCTATCTACTTGGAAGGCTAGGACTCTTTCATTCTGAAGTAGAGACGACGTAGAATAACCCTAACTATGTCTATTTTGCAAGCTTTCCCCACTTATGTTATATAGACTACACTCTTGGCTAGATCTATTTTTTATGATATTGACAAAGCATGTCAAGATTTTGTGTAGGGGGATGACTTGAATGCTAGGAAAATTCATCTGATTGCGTAGGACAGCATTTTTTCTAAAAACTTCAAAGGTGGCTTGGGATTGAGGAAGAAGCATGACTTCAACAAGGCCTTCAGGCTACGTGCAAACTGGAGATTGTGATCCTAGCCCCTTCTATTTGGTCTTCAATTATGAGGAATAAGTATAGTTGAAGAGAAGGTTGGATGCCTCAGATTGATTTTTAAAAGCCAGGAATCAATTTTTGGAGAGGCATGTATTCAACTTAGGACTTGTTTGGTCAAAATGCAGGTTGGAGAATTGGAGATGGGACTCAGGTTAAGTTCTAGATTGATGATTGGATTTAGGGATGTGGACCTTTGGTGGGTGCGTCTACTGTAGCAATACCATAGGTGGAAGTTAATCTCCTTGTGGCGAGCTACGTGGATGAAAATAGATGTTGGTTGGTGGATAGATTTAAAGATTTTATTCCTAGCCAAATTTACCACAAAGTGACTAGTTTGATGCCTCATTCGTATTCGTATGAGAATGGCATCGATGTCATTGCTTGGAAGGGAACCTGTGATGGGAGGTTTACCATAAAATAAGCATAGGATTATGTTGGTGACAGAATAACTACTATGGATAAGAAGACTTTTAAGCTTATTAGTAGGTCATTTGGGCCAGAGAGACATAAAAGCTTGTTATGGAAGTTATGGGCATGGAAGATTGATGACTAATGAAATAAGAGTGAAGCTAGGATTGAGTGACTTGGATATTTGTGAAACTTATCGTGTTCATGTGGGGTCTCTCTTTCACTTGTTCTGAGACTGACTTGATGTTAGATTTGTTGAATATATTTAATATATATATATATATATATATATATATATATATATTTTCAAATAATAATATGTTCACATACACGCCTAATAAGTTAATGCATGGTTATATGGGTCCATATGGGCTGGAGCGCAATAGCTTGCTATATTACTAGGATTCTCCCTATGCTAGAGGTAACATTGTTGAGCATTCCAAATTTGCAATCAAATTAAGTGAATCATCATTCTCATAAATATGTTCTGAGATCAATATATCAATATAAATATCAAGAGTTTTAGATTAAATCTAAACTCATCCAAATCCCAACATCTTAAAAACAATCTCAAAATCAATTCACAACCAACATATGCATAGCAGTCAAGTATAAGTAGGCCAATCAAAATAGTCTAAGGTCTTACAAATACAAGAAAGAAGCATAATAATCATAATGTTCACAAAATAAAAATAACAAAATGTAAGTCTCATGTAAATGGACTCCAACATAATGAGCAATAGTAGGTGAGTTGTCAAGTCCCATACTACTCTAAATGATATATTCATATATCAAGTTGGTCGTCCTCCTCAGGATCCCACTCATTAAGTTCTCCTTCATCTCTGTCATCCCCTATAGAATGTCAAATATGAATTCCATTTTATCATGAATTCAATCATTTGAATAAACTACTAAAAATGTCTAATTCTACTAAAAGAACTTGGCATCATATCATCAAGCAAAGAAGAACATATATCAATGTCATAAAGCATCATAGTATCATGTTCATAAGCATCAAGCCAGTTTCATAAATTATGAACAAGGCCTAAATAGTTTAAGTCATAAAGAGCCATCAACTTAAGTTTATTTGTAAGAGAGTAACGATTATCTCGTTTCACAGAATAAGACTAATAGTCATGCCACTTACAATAACCTAGTCTTGTAATGTCAAATTTAAATTAAAAACAAGACCAATAGGCTTCTTATATATTCAACTATTTCTGTAATGACCCGCCTCGTCGCTACTGTATCACTATCTCTTAATCACGCCATTAATATGTTTTAGATGAAAATCCCTTTTTGTTTTGTTTTTTTTTTTAAATAGAAGTAAATTTTTCGTGAGCACATATTGACCATCATCATAAAGTAAACACGTTAATAAGATACGTATAAGACATCTCAAATATATATACATATAAAACGTAGTTTAGTTGTAGGTACAGTTGACCATGTCTAAAATGTATAAGCTTTTCCAAAAAAAACTAGAAATTATACAACGATAAGTAAATTCTTAAAAAAAACAACTCCTGGTCGGGGTTTGATCCATCGTCATCCCGGCAACTCGGCGGCTCCAACCAAAACGTGGTCGTCTTCCCGGTCACTTATTGTTGTCTGTCTACTTACATGAACACAGTTCATGATCATCACAGGTACCAAACCACACGGTACAACAAAGCAAAATGTGAGTTTATCATGTTAAACAACAAACACTAAATAACATAAGTTAGGGAAGACAATCCAAACATCACAAAATTAGCATAATGTCCAAGCATTTCATCACGCAACCAACACAGACAATCATTCAACAACATTCCACAAGTCAACTTATAATGTCTAGCATGATGCATGCTCCTGACTCATCTCTCAGCATGCCATGTGGTACCATCCCGGAAATAGTCCATCCCTATGGTCAGATGATGCAGTAGCTTGTCAGGGTCATTCTGTTGTGCACAGGCCACTCCCCCCAATGGTGATCAGCCATGGGTGTCAGAAGGAGTTCCAAACGGACATGCCCCCCCAGTATCCTAGTACCCTACATCCAATCATCATATTTCCGTCATACAAATATAGTATTTCCCATGGGCACTTTCAATGCATGACCCGGCCAAGTCCTTCCTCACAAAGGTGACCTGTCATGCACCCCCTGTGCACATACGTACTGCCCCAATCACGGGCCGCCCCAACATGGGCTCATTGATGCACTGACAGGGTCCTTGCAAGGTTAACCACCCGATCTCGACATCTCTCGTGTCTATACATAACATATCACCACGACACCATCAATGTATGACCCGGTCCCAGGAACAAATCCTTCCTGGCTAGGGTAACGCTTTATACACCCTTGTGGGCATCTATGTATATCCACCCGCATTCGATCACCATGGGTGTAACATCCTCAAAATTATATCTTGAATTCATATTTATAATTGAATTGTGGAAGTGTGATGATACTTGGATACAAAAATATTTGAAGAGAAATGACCATATTACCCTTCCCTTAAAGCAGGAATTACAAAAATGCCCTTGAGGTGAAAATTACAAAAATGCCCCTAGATATTTTAGTTAGATATTTTAAGGTAGAAATTACATAAATACCCTTAGATATTTTGGAAATTACAAAAAATGCCCTTGAGTCAAAAAGACAAAAATACCCTCAGGTATTTTGTGGAGATATTTTATAGTGGAAAAATAATAAATAGAATCTGGAGAATTTTCTCTCAATTGTAGGATATACAGACTTGTTTAATAAAATGGTTTAGTAATTTTGATGATCAGAAGTAGAATGGACCAATCAGAATTAAGACAAGAGTAGTCTTGTACGTAAAGCCTATATAGCATTCTGTAGAAATTAGTCATGAGTTATTTGTAGTATAACTAAAGTTAGTTTCTGGAAATCTCTGGAGTTCTATTATTTTATATTATCCTTAGGTAGAAGAGTTTGAATCAAACTTTACTTCCTACTAGAAAATGCCATGTGTGAAGTCATATTGGAATTGGATTCTTCTTTATCATCAAAAATGACATATGTATATAAAGTAACATGAAATGAAGCAAAATTTCTCTTCCTTTCTCTAAGTGGTCACGTGAAGAATGTAGAAGAAGGAGGAAGCTTCAAGATCATGCCAAGTGGTGGGACACTTGTAAAGGCAACATGATAACTTGAAAGATTTTTTTTGTATAAAGTAAAGGAATACTAATGAATTTAGTTAGAATCTAATGGAATAAGAAGAAACGAAGTTAGGATGGAACTAAATGAAGGAAATTAGTTAGAAAGGGCAAATATGTCCTTGAATATTAAATTATTTTTTCAACTACTATATAAAGGGAGAAGGAGGATTTAAGTGGAAGTCATTTTCCAAGATTTCCTCCCTACATAACCTATCCCATGTGAACTTTCCCTCACATCTCTTTCATTTCACTTTCATCCTTTCCTTTTTAAAGCTTAAATCAAGTGAGAAGAAACCCCACTTCCTTTGAAGTTTTCGTGTAGAAGGCTAAGCACCTTTAGGAAAAGTTTGTCAAGCTTTATAAGAAGTTATCAGGCTTCATTTCTTAGAGGATTTCCCCAAGGAAGGAAGCCCTTACTCCATTCCATTTTCAAAAATCAAACTCACTTGAGGTAGGCTAGGCTTTAATCTTTAGTTAAGAATTTATTTGGACTAATTTACATGCTTATATGTACAAATTTATGGCTATTATTTAGGCTGGAAATTTATGTCATTTGAAGTCTATTTTATGATGTGGAAATGTTGATTTAAACCATAGGATAAGTGATGATTTATAGGTTGAAATATTAGTGATGTTTGGAAGTATATTTAGTGATCTTTGGAAGTGATTTTGATGATATTTGGACTGTTTGTTCATATTTTTTTATTATGGGACTATTTTGTATTAATTTTTAGAAGTAAAGGTTGAATGGTGTGTAGTTAAATGGTTCAAATACTAGAGTGATTCAATTTTTAGGATGAAGTAGTAAGGTGGTAGGTGAAAGGAGATTAAGATGCATGCTAGGTTATGATCTTTTCTTGTGAAGGTTTAAAGGAATTAGAAATTATTGGGAAGATATATTGTGGTTTATTAGTTAGAATACTAACATGATTTGTCTGTAGCTTGAGGATAATCAATTGCCATGCCTAAGTTGGTATGATTTTGCTTGAATAAGGTATGGTAGCCTAACCATACTTTTGGTACGTGTGATGTTATGATGTAAATATCTTTCCATAAGGTAGTATGTATTTGCTTATGGATTTTATTATGGATGGATTTTGATGTGATGATATGTTGATTCATGTTTCCAAGTCCAGTACGAGATTTGTGAAACAAAATCTGATACTACATACAATACGATATGTAGTGACCAGGTGCAAATATATGGCATAAATCATGCATGTTTGCGTAAGACGATCGCAGCGTCTACATCCAGTACGAGGTATAGCTACATACAGTACGATATGTAGAGGCCATGTGCACCCTGGGAAAATTCATTTCATGCATTCATATAGTTTGCATAATTATTTTATGGATTCATTTGAATATATTGATGATTTACTAACATACTAACGTGTTCGATGGTTTAGTTTTGCCTACTGAGAAATTTTTATTTCTCACTAGAGTTGTTTCATTTTTTTTAGATGGCAACAGTGGTCAATTTCCTTGATGACCTGGGTCGGTGATGGTGTAGAAATGAAGATATGAAGTAGGCTTTTGTTTGGAGAGGCTTGTGCTTGTTTAATATTGACTTTTGTAACAAGGACTGTGGCTACGTATAATATATTAGTTTCAAATCTTTTGTAAGTTATACATTTTAGAATTAATAATAATATATGCTTCCTAAAAATTAATCCTAATAATAATAATATTAATAATATCTAGCATAATTTTTAGGTCGTTACAATGGGCACCATCAATGCATGACCCGGTCTAGGAACAAATCCTTCCTGGCTGGGGTAACTCTTCATGCATCCCCCATGGTATCAATGCACAAGTCATCATCTCATAAACCAACCTTTTCTATTCCAACATTATCATACATGTTTATTACACATCAATAGTAACACAACATAGGCTAGAAGGCCGGTGTAAAGCATTGGGTATCCAGGTTGGGACTTAGGTGTAATAACTTTATGGTCATGAGATAGGAACCCGAACAAGGTCAGATGAGGTCGGACAAAGGCAGACATGGTTTATGAATGTCGAGTAGTACCAGGTAGGTGTTCTCAAGAAAGGACACGAGCTCAACCAAAAAGGAAACCCGGTAGCTTTCTCTTAAGGAAAGAAAATGAGTTCATCCGAGTAAGGGAACTCGGTAACCCTCTCTCAAAGAAAGGAAACGAGCTCATCCGAGTAGGGGAACTCGGTAGCTCTCTCTCAAAGAAGGGAAAAATAAACAATCCCAGGTAAGGAACCCGGTATCTCAAATAAAAGAAGAAGAAATGAGCTCAATAGCTCTAAAGGACAACCCCAGGTAGGGAACCCGAAATATCGACATCCGCCAGCTAGGGATTAAGAGTCATGTCTTGCATATATGTATACTATATACAGGTTCTTCTCGGCATACCCAAACCCAGTAACCGGCACCTCTACAACACACTAACTTATAAATGGTGAGTCCTTTCGACATCAAACTCTTTACACAAAACACCATCAACATAAACATAAAACATATCACGTCCTGTTCATTAAAAGACATAGCTTTTATGGGAAAACAACACACACTAGGGACATGCAGTTATCTTCATAGTTGGACTCTCCGGCCCCTAACTATGGTAACTAAAGTTTTTATCAACATAATAAACTCCCCTTACCTAACCAAGAGTTTGCACTACAGTCTAGCGGTGCTAAAACACTGTCTTCTAAAGCGTGAGCGTGTCCGTTCTCTTTTAAACCTCAAGAAAGATGTTCGTCGGCTTCTGCTCTGGTCACAAGGTTCCTCTTGACGTGAAGGGTTCTGTGGCAGTTACGATGGTCCTCAAGGGCTGAAGGTGACACAGAGGGGTTGAGAAAGAGTGGTTTCTGGGTAAGTTTAGAGAGAAATGAGAGAAAAGCGCAAGGAAGAAGAAATGAAACACGCCTCCGCTGCACACTCTGATGCTTATATATACGACTGACAGGACATGTCCACTTAACATGCACAACCAGCAACTACAGACCCACAGAGTTGACTTATCACACCCATCATCAAACACGCATACCAAGGCAGAACAGTAACAAACAACAATTACCAAAATAAATCAAACAATCAAGCAACATAACACACATCAAATATCTAACTCAAAAACTTCGAAACTCCGGGGTGTTACAACTTTTATGTTTCAATTTGGAATGTCATAGTTACTAATTCCTTAAAGTCAAATAATCTAGCATCAAGTTTGGAATGAAATCATTCAACCAAAAGGATAGGCCAACCTGGTAGGATTGTATCATCAAGTTTGGAATGACACAAGTTTCTCAGATATAACTTTTGAATTAGATTAAAATCATCTCATCATGTTTGGAATGGGATAACTCACCCTTTTCAAAATAGTTAGCAACCACTATCGTCGATGAAACATATAAATTGCGCTTATCACTTGGCCAGCAGAGGAAGATTTGATAATTCAAACACACAATTGAAGGTAAGTAAATGATAATTAAGACTTGTCTACATAGTCTTTAACCCCATTTCACCCACTGATTTAAATAATTGATCTTTAGGAAAATCTTTTGTGAGAGCATCGGCCATGTTATCCTTCGGTCTCACATCGACCAAGGTGATAACTCATTGTTCTCTTAGATAATTCAACAATGCATGTCTCAGTCTCACATGTCTTCTCTTTGAATTAAAGAGAGCATTCTTTACAACTTGGACTGCTGCTTGATTATCACAAAATAAACTTAAAGAATTAATCTTTAGCCGAGTCAAAGGAATCTCTATAGTCATATTCTTTATCCATTCTGCCTCTTCACCAGTTAAGGCTAAAGTAAAAAATTTCTGATTCCATTGATGAAAACATAATACAAGTCTATCTATTGTATTTCCAAGTAACAGCAGCTCCACCCAAAGTGAATACATATCCACCGGTGGATTTACTATTTTCATTTTTTGAATACCATGAGGCATCAAAATATCCATTCACAATTGGAGGATAACAAGAATAACATAGAGCATAATCTTTAGCACCTTTAAGGTATATCATCAGTCTACTAAGAGCATCCCAATGCTCTTTACTAGGATTACTAGTGAAACGACTCAACATGCCAACTGCAAAGGTTATGTCAGGTCTAGTGCAACTCATAGCATACTTGAGACTACCTATTAGTTTTGAGTACTTTAACTGATCCACACCGGTCCCTGTTAGACTTTTGGCAAGCGTACCAATTGTCATTGTAAGTTACAAAATTTATAAAAGTTCGTCTCCATAGGGACTTGTGCTACTCAGTTAATCCAAATAGAATTCAACAGTTTAATAGTTATGTACAACGAGTATGGTCGAAGTTTTGATGATTTTACGGAAATAACGAAAGATAACTAAAAAGTATGGAAACTAATTAATTCAAGAAAGCGTAGGATTTGGATTTCATCATTCATACCCTCAGTATCCAATTAATATTACCATGTATAAATCATTTTCTATTATTATTGATGCACACATTAATTAACCTCGAATCGATTCCTCGCAATCGAGTTCTAAGGATATTTACCGAATATTGATCCCTCGCATACGAAGTAAATAACCCAGCATTACAATCATAATCGCGTGCTATTTGCAATCTAAACGTTATGCTCTATCCCTAGCAACGTAACGTAAAGAGTAAAATTATTCAGTTCAAATTCTAAGAGTACTTCCCAGTTGAACTTAGAATCCAATTTCATGAAACTAGTGATCAAGTAGAATCAAGCATTAAGAAAGGAATAAAATTACCAATAATAAATATAAAAGACTTATGCATAAATAAATATTAAAATAGATACTTAAAAATAGAAGATTACATCCAATCCTTAAGAGAAACTAACCAATCATGGAGATAATCTCTTTAAGAGAAGAATTGATGAAGGGCCCTATCACCACTTCTTTCTGGCAGAGTCTCCACATTAAATCTCACTTCTCTGACTTTCCTAACTACCTAATACTAATATTTAAGAGCCTAAACTAAAGAAAAAGCTTAGAAGAAGCAAGGAAGAGAAGATTGGAGGTTGAGAGGAATGTTTTTGGCCATGGGGGTGCTTGGGTATTTATAGGGGCTGGCCTGGTCGAGTTTGGTCGCCCAAGCGACCATTTTATGTGTGTTCCAGTCGCCCAGGCGAGTTAAGGCCCAAGTTGCACGTCCACTTGGCCACTTGGAGGCCCAATTGCAGGTGTAGCTCGCCCAAGCGAGCAAATTACACTATATTCACTCGCCCAAGCGAGTTAAATGCACCTTCTGGAGAATTCTTTTTGGGCCTTGGGCCTGTTTTGCTTG
>QARZ01000474.1:0-39925 GCA_013407115.1 Glycine latifolia
AAAAAAGGGTTACGAGCTCTTACGATCTCTCTACCTGGTAGCTCTTACAAGTCAACTACATACGAGCTCCTCCAAGCTCACTTGAGCTCAACCGATATAACTACCCGATTGCTCATCCGAGATCACCCGAGCTTATCCGAGATCACAACTCAGACCTCAAAGAAAAGGAAGACACGAGCTCTACCAAGATCACTACTCGGTCTCTTCAAGGAGAAGGAATATACGAGCTCAGCCGAGTTCTCTACCCGGTCGCTCTTTCCCTCCTTGTCTGGGTTCCTATTTATACATCAACGTTTTTCTCAAAAGTGCTATGTATATGTATATACCACTTACGTGACAATAACCCGGTCATGCACCAACCCGGTCTTCCTATAATACTACCATACCACACAACCCTGGATTTGAAAAGGTGCTATCTACACCCCCCTTTTTATCCGAGTTCCAAAATACATCCCCCCTTATGTGACAACCCGGTCATACGAACCCAGATTATTGCAGGGTCATTATATTCACCCCTCCTTATAAGAATTTTGTCCCCAAAATTCAAAACCATGCCGGCTAATATAACTCGGGGTATAGCTACATAAGCTCCTGTTCCTGCTCCCATGTAGCTTCCTTCAGGGTCCTCCCTTCCCATAAAACTTTGAATATTGGAATAGTCTTACTTCGTATCTTTTTCTCCATCCTATCAAGAATCTGAGACGGTCGGGTAGGACAAGTCAGATTTTCTCTGATCTGAACAGAATCCGGTTCTACCACTGATGGAGTGCCTTTAGTTAAATATTTTTCTATCATTCTTAGCTTATTTGACTTCTCTTGGACTTTTATTTTCCCATTCTAATTCAGTTTTTGTCTTAGGCAAGTTAGTGGGCTTAATTGCTAATTGTTGCGTATTTTTGGATTTTATGCTCACTTAACGTATCTGTCTTGTATAGGACCTACAGATCTCTACGGAACTCCGAATTGAGCGTTCTTGTAGTCCTTGGAAAGATAATGAAAAGATCTACAAGTTTGCCATAAATAAGATGAGGCCAATTCTGCCATTTGGAGGTTCATTTTAGGATTTGAAGTCAGAACCACTGCACTTGTATTTTGGGCTGCGAGTTGGACTTTTATTGGTGTAAATAGCATAAATAATTAGAATTGATGGGTTGTTCATGGCCCATTCTTTTCTTTAGACTTAGTCACTATATATTAGTGACATTAGGAGGAATTATTACTTACATTTCATTTTACAAAAATAGTTTTACATTTCTCTTTTTAGGTTTTTAGAATCAAAACCCTTTCTCTTATTTTCTCTCAACTGTTCTTCCTTGTTCTTCATTGTTCTTCATTTTCATTTCTGTTCTTCCATTTTTGTACACTCATTTCATGGGGCTTTCATTGATGATGATCATGGAAGGCTAAATAATCAATCAATCCAAGGATCCAACCTAAGCAAGGGAAGAATTTGAGTTCTGGTTTAGTATTTCGAATTCTGTGTGAATGTTCACTTTCTTCTTCAATTGCTATTCTGTTTTCATGATTATGAATGCGTTTAGGATTGAAAGCGGATTAGGTTATGGATTTATTTCCTAATTTCGAATATAAATCACATATTAATTGGATGATATTTCATTTAGGATTGTGGTTTCAATTAATTTACGGGTTAATTCGATTGAACTGCTTCTAATGAAATTGAATGAACTTTCACAATAGGATAAATTTCTGAGAACAATGATGATTCGAATAGCTTGGTTTGGTGAATTGGATTGATGCTCTTTAATATGTTTTACATTACTTGTTATCAATTCTGTTAGTTTCTGCATTGATCCTTAATCGTAGTTTGTGTTTTTGCAATTTTCATTTAGCGCATGCAAATTGTTTGATAAAAATCCCCCTATTATTTACTAGTGAATTGAAGTTGGAACCATATTGATTATGTCTCTGAGTCGACCTAGGTTAATCTTGTGCTACAGAATTAGCTTAGTTTAATTGTTTTAAAGCCACACGACAAATGCTTATCAAAACTGGTGTCGTTACCGGGGACACGGTTCATTGTGTGCTAGCTTTAATTCACTGTAATTAGTTCATAGTAGTAGTAATATATATTAAAAAGAAAAAAAAAAGAAAAAAGTTACATTCACTGCATATTTACATTTTGCTGCACAACCGCACTTTGTTACATAATTGCATGATTGTTCTTGTTCATTATGAAGTGTAGATGATGTAGTTCCATGTTTGCTGTCAAAACACAGAAAAAAATAGAGCAAAAATAGAGTAGTAGTAGGATGAGAATTTGTGTAGTGTAGTTGTGTTTGTAGCGTCATTTTGCTGTCCAGAATTTTTCAGACATGTGCAGTTCTGCTTTGCGATTTGTTTTCCAAAGTTTATCCCCCATTTTAAACAAAAGCAACCCATTTTAGGGGTTGGGTCTGGGTTAAAATTGGCAAATTCGACCTCTAAGTAGGAGTTTTAACACCGTTTTTACATTTTGCGCAGGGGCATTTTGGTCATTTCACAGCAAACTATCTCGGAATGGGCTGAAATTTTCCCAGAATGTGGAGAAAATTAATACATCATGGTGACCCTGTGAACAATGAACATGGTCAGCAGGGGTCCAAATCGCCAAATTCCTTCATTTAGGCCACTTTTGAGGCAATTTTCTATTTTCATGATTTTTTAAAATAACCAAAAAAATACAAAAATCAATCATGATTTTTAGACTTTCACTGTTATTTGTCTAGATTTTTTAAAAAATTGCTAGAGCAGTTTCCAATTTCTATTTCATTTCAGCATATATAGTGAGTAGTGTCTTGCTAGAGTAGCTGTCTGACATTTCTGTGTTGTTTGTGTTTATTGTTCCTTATGAGCTGAATTGTGTATGACTAGGTCCACATCAAGTGAATTACATGCATATGATCCTGAGATAGATAGGACATTTCACAGATTAAACAGACATAATATTAGTGTAGATGACTTTGATAGTGTAGTTTTAGACAGTAGCATAGTGTCTTCTAACTTTGATTCTGAACTTACTTCTAATCCTTCTACTTCTGCATATCTTGATATAATGAATGATAATAACCTAACTCTTAAGGAATTGGCTACACCTGATATTGTTTACCAACCTTGGTGTATTCAATATCCTGAGATTGAGGTCAGTTATGAGCTAAAATCTGGACTGATCCATTTGCTTCCAAAGTTTCATGGTCTTGCAGGTGAAGATCCACACAAGCATCTTAAGGAGTTTCATATAGTGTGTTCCACCATGCGACCACATGACATTCATGAAGATTATGTCAAGATGAAGGCATTTCCTTTTTCACTGGATGGTGTGACCAAGGACTGGTTGTATCTTCAACCAGATCCTATCAACACTTGGACAGATATGAAGCGAAGATTTCTGGAGAAATTCTTTCCAGCATCCAGAATAGCATCTATCCGGAAGGAGATTTGTGGTATAAGAGAACTAGCTGGGGAGACATTGTATGAGTACTGGGAGAGATTCAACAAGCTGTGTGCTACATGCCCTCACCATCAAATCAGTGAGCAATTATTAATTCAATATTTTTATGAAGGTTTGATGTTGATAGACAGGAGGATGATAGATGCAGCTAGTGGAGGCGCTTTGATGGACAAGACCCCTCTTGCTGCCAGGCAGTTGATTTCTAACATGGCAACCAATTATCAACAATTTGGTACTCGAATCAGTGTTGCTCCATCCAAGGCTGCAAATGAAGTTTCTGTTTCTATGGTTGCTGATAACCAGAGGTTGGAGAACAAATCGACAGAGTTGACATCCCTTGTGAGGCAGCTTGCTATTGGTCAACAATAGAATGTGATGGCAGCCAACCAACCAAGACTTTGTGGTATTTGCTGTGCGCCTGATCATCCAACAGATGCATGTCCCACTCTCTAAGAGACAGAACAAGCTGCTGAAGTTTCTTCCATGCAACCTGGACAACCATTTAGACCTCAACAGCAGTATAATCCTTACTCCAGCACTTACAATCCTGGTTGGAGAGATCATCTGAATTTGAGGTATGGTCCTAGTCCACGACAATAGCAGTAGCCCTTCAGACCTCCTCAGTAGCACTTCCAGCCTGCCACCACCAAATACCAACCTCCCTCATTCAGACAACAGCCACAGTTCCAGCAACCTGCACCTGCACCTACACCTGCACAACCTGTGCAGACCAGTTCTGGACCTTCTTTGGAGGACTTGATGAAGCAAATGGCCACCGCCAACCTTCAGTTTCAACAGAATGTTAGTGCCACCATCCAAGACCTCCAGACTCAGATTGGACAGTTAGCTACAATTATCAACCAGATGCAGCAGCAAGGTTCTAGCAACATTCCAGCACAACCAGTGATTAATCCAAAGAGTGTGAATGCCACTACCTTGAGGAGTGGCAAGGAGCTTTCAGATTCAACAGTTGTTGGTGCTAAATTAGATTCTGCACCAAAGCATACTCCTCTAATTCCTCCTCTACCTTTTCCTTTTAGATCCATTTCTGAAAAGAAAATGGAATTTGATTCTGATTTGCTTGATATTTTCAGGAGGGTTGAAGTCAACATTCCCCTATTGGATGCCATCAAACAAATTCTGAAATATGCAAAGTTTTTGAAGGATTTGTGCACTCATAAGAGGAAGCTGAAAGGAGATGAGCAAATGAAGATGGGCAGGAATGTATCTGTACTCATACAGGGCAAGACTGTTGATTCCATGCCATTATCCACCTTGCCATAGAAGTGCAAGGATCCTGGCACTTTCACTGTTCCATGCACCATTGGAGGTATTACTTTTACAGATGCCATGTGTGATCTTGGAGCCTCCATTAATGTCATGCCCACATCAGTTTATAGATCACTACACCTTGGTGAGTTGAAACCCACTGGTGTTGTCATTCACTTGGCCAACAGGAGTGCTGCGCTTCCACTTGGACTTATTGAAGATGTGTTGGTATGAGTTAATAATTTGATTTTCCCTGCGGATTTTTATATTTTGGACATGGAGAATGAGTCTTCCAGCCATGGTTCCACATTGATCCTAGGGAGACCATTCTTGATGACAGCTAGGACCAAAATTGATGTGTATGCAGGAACTTTGTCTATGGAGTTTGGTGATGACATTGTCCACTTTAACATTTTTGAGGCCATGAGACATCCTGTAGAGGAGCATTCTGTTTTTCTTCTTGATATCATTGATGCTACAGTAGATAGTCTAGATATTTCTGATTTACTTTCTGATTTTTCTGATTCTTCTAATTTTGATCTTGGTTCTTGCAATTGTACCTGTGATGATTCTGCTGTTGCATGTAGTATTTGTGCGGAGATTTCCTCTGCACTTCACTCTGATTGTGTTGTAGGTACAGATACAGGTTCTAAGCCTACTATCCCATTTCCCTCAGCCCCCAGTCTTTCCTTGCCTTCCACCATTCAGCCACCTTCCTTGGAGCTGAAGTCACTACCTGAGCACCTCAAATATGCATATTTAGATGATGCTTAGAAGCTTCCAGTCATCATATCTAGTAGTCTGTCACTTGAGCATGAAGAGAAGTTGTTGCATGTTTTAAGAGGCCACCAAAAGGCCATTGGATGGACCCTTGCTGACCTTCCTGGCATTAATCCTTCTATATACATGCATCGAATACTTTTGGAAGATGATTCTAGGCCAGTGAGGCAGCCACAAAGAAGGCTGAATCCCACTATTTTGGATGTGGTGAAGAAGAAAGTGACAAAGCTACTAGCTGCAAGGATCATCTATCCCATCTCAAATAGCACTTGGGTTTCACCTGTCCAAGTGGTTCCTAAGAAATCGGGTCTCACAGTTGTGAAGAATCAAGATAATGAGTTGATTCCGACTAGAGTGGCCAATAATTGGCGAGTTTGCATTGATTATAAGAGACTCAACTAGGCCACTTGCAAGGACCATTTCCCCTCTTCCCTTCATTGATCAAGTTTTAGAGAGGTTGAAAGGTAAATCACATTATTGCTTTCTTGATGGTTTTTCTAGTTACATGCAGATTCATATTGCACCAGAGGATCAACACAAGACCACATTCACCTGTCCATTTGGCACATTTGCTTACACCCGGATGCCTTTTGGCCTATGCAACGCATCTGGCACCTTCCAAAGGTGCATGGTAAGCATCTTTTCTGATTTATTAGAGAGTTGCATGGAAGTGTTTATGGATGATTTCACTGTTCATGATTCTTCTTTTTATGCATGTTTGGATAGTCTCTCTAGAGTGCTTGACCGATGTATTAAGACTAACCTTGTTCTTAACTTTGAGAAATGCCATTTTATGGTGCATGAAGGTATAGTCTTAGGGCATTTGGTCTCTAGTAGAGGTCTTGAGGTCGATAAGGCCAAGATTGATGTGATTACTTCTTTGCCTTACCCCGCTTCTGTGCGGGAAGTACGTTCTTTTCTTGGACATGCAGGTTTTTATAGGAGATTCATTTAGGATTTCAGTAAGATTGCATTGCCATTGTTCAAGCTTCTCCAAAAGGACGTAGATTTTACATTTGACCAGCCATGCAAAGAGACATTTGAAGGATTGAGGAAGAAGCTGACTACCTCTCCCATCATGCAGCCACCAGATTGGGAGTTTCCCTTTGAGTTGATGTGTGACGCCTCTAATTATGCACTTAGGGCTGTGTTGTCACAGAGAGTTAGTAAACTCTCCCATGTCATTGCTTATGCTTCACGCACTTTAAATGCAGCCCAAGTTAACTACACCACCACTGAGAAGGAGCTTTTAGCTATTGTTTTTGCTTTAGATAAATTTAGATCTTATTTGCTTTGCTCCCATATCACTGTCTTTACTGATCATGCAGCTTTGAAGTACCTGTTGAAGAAGCCTGATGCTAAACCTAGATTGATCAGGTGGATGCTTCTTTTTCAAGAGTTTGACCTCGAGATTAAGGACAGAAGTGGTGCAGAAAACTTGGTTGCTGATCATTTGAGCAAGATTGAAGGACCTCTTGAGTCTTTTCCCATTCGTGATAATTTCCCTGATGAGCATTTGATGCATTTGCATTCATCACATGTCACACCTTGGTTTGTTGACATTGTTAATTTCATTGTTGCATCTGTTGTTCCACCTCATGCATCTAGGTCCAAAATAGATAAACTTAAAAGTGATGCTAAATATTATGTTTGGGATGATCCTTATTTGTGGAGATTTGGTAGTGACCAAGTGATCCAAAGGTGTGTGCCTGATCATGAGATTTAGTCTATTCTTCAGTTTTGTCATGGCACACCTACTGGAGGTCATTTTGGTCCTCAGAGGACCGCTAGGAGGGTATTAGACTGTGGGTTCTTTTGGCCCACCCTGTTTAGAGATGGTCATCACTTTACCACCACTTGTGAGCAGTGTCAGAGAGCAGGAGGAACCATTACACATAGACATAAGATGCCTCAGCAACCCATTATTTTTTGTGAGATTTTTTATGTCTGGGGTATTGATTTTATGGGTCCATTTCCTGTTTCTCATGGTTTTTCATATATTTTGCTTGCTGTTGATTATGTTTCTAGATGGGTTGAGGCTAAGGCCACCAGAACTAATGATTCTAAAGTTGTTGTGGATTTTGTGAGATCCAACATTTTCTGTAGGTTTGGTGTGCCTAGAGCCATTATCAGTTACAAGGGGAGCTATTTCTATAACTGGTCATTGGCATCCTTGCTTTAGAAGTATAGGATTGTGCATAGAGTTGCTACAGCTTATCATCCCCAAACTAATGGGCAAGCAGAGGTTTTTAACAGAGAGATCAAGCAAGTGTTACAGAAGGTGGTGCAACCAAACAGGAAGGATTGGAGCAAGCTACTTGAGGATGCTTTATGGGCTCATAGGACTGCTTACTGGACACCTTTGGGGATGTCTCCCTATAGGGTGGTTTTTGGTAAGGCATGCCACCTACCCGTGGAGATTGAGCACCGTGCTTATTGGGCGGTGAAGAGTTGTAACATGGCATTTGATGAAGCGGGTATGGAAAGGAAGCTTCAGTTGCAAGAACTTGAAGAGATCCGCTTAGAAGCCTATGAGAATTCCAAGATTTACAAAGAGAGAGTGAAGAAATTTCATGACTCTAGGATTCTTAGAAAGGAGTTCCATAGTGGCCAAAAAGTGCTTTTGTTTAATTCTCGCCTTAAGCTTATTTCTGGTAAACTGTGATCTAGATGGGATGGATCTTTTGTTATTACTAATGTTTTTCCCCATGGTGCAGTTGAGATTAAAAATGAAGTTACCGGCAAAGTCTTCAAGGTCAATGGTCACCAACTCAAAGTATTTCATGAGAGCCCTCAAGTGGAGGAGGAGCTTGTGGCGGACATCTCTTTGGCCTTGCCAATTTTGTGTGATGAAGCATCTTGAATGACATTTCGGGAGTTTCCTTTTCCTTTCTTTTATTTGTTATCTCTTTGTTTGCATTTCTTTGTATGCTTACATTGAGGACAATGTGCATTTCAAGTGTGGGGTGAAGGATTCCAAAATCTGTTTTCTGGTTATATTGTCTGTTTTCTGTTTTCTACTTACGTTTCTGTTTTTACATTTTGTTTTCTGTTTATCTGTCTGTTTTAATTTTTGAGTCTGTATGTTTCTGTTTTCTGTCTGTTTATGTTGTTGTTTTTGTTTTTGTTGCTTTTTTTATTGAATTTAGGCATTTTTTCATATTTTTCATAGGATTTCTAACTTGCATAAATTGTGAGAAATGTTAAAAATTTGGTTGGATTGAGAGGTTCATGCTTGATGTGAATCATTGTTGCAATTGTTGAAGTGATAAGTAGGTTTGAGAAATAGAATTTAAGATGAATCATGTGTGATAGAATTATGCCTTGTGAGTTTTTGAGCCTTTGTGGATATGTTCTTTCATGTGTGAATTCACCCTTGTGCTAGATTACTCTATGTTTTGCCTTGCTTCTTTTGACTTTCCTTGTTACACATGCTTTGATTGAGATGATTTAGGCCTTCTTTCTTTTAGCCACTAGCCAAATAAACTTATCCTTGTGTTGATATCCATTGTCACCCTTTTTGAGCCTTTAGCCTTTTCTTTCTTATATAACTCATTGCAAACTAAAAAAAAAAATGGAAAACCATGTTATCCTAGCTTAAGGGAGGAAATGGGCTTTGGAATTGTTTTGGGAATGGGTTTCAAACAAGTGTGGGGTATTTTTTATTTGCTTTTGTTTTGATTTGAAAAAAAAATGATGATGAGAAAAGAATAGAAAAGAAAAGAAATAGTTTACAAAGCAAACGTTCAAAGAGGAAAAAAAAATGCATAAACAAGGAAAAAGAAAAGCAAAGAAAAAGATAATGCAATAAAAGTTGTTATGGTTGATTTTCATCCTTGTAAATTCCTTTAAATCTCATTTCTTTGTTTCTACCCCTCTTTTAACTTGTTGGCTTGCTCCCCATTGCCCCTCTTTTCTCTTAGTTCTAGCCTAAATATCCTTTTCTTATCCACCTTTACCTAAGCCATTCATTACAAGCCTATAAAGTCCTTTTGATCTTTTGATGCATGTGTATTTCAAGTTGAATGAATTAGAGTCTTGTCAATACTTGTATGTGCTAGTTACATGTGGTGTTTGAGTGTAAACACAAAGCCATACACATTATATGAGGTTAAGTGTTGCCCCTTTGAGAGATTTCTATCACCTTGGTACATTCTTAATTCTAAACTTGACTACTTTCTCACTTTGCACTTTGTGATCATGTTTTCATGGATTGTTTGTTACCATAATATCATTCTTCCGTCTTTCAACTTTCTCACTTTTGTGCATTGTTATGATTCATTGAAAAATATGTGTGCCTTGTTCATCCTTTTCTTTTAAATTTTTTTTTATTTACTTTAGTTTGAAATTTTCTCTTAGTCTTTCTTTTAGTTTTGCCCAGGAGTGCAAATGTTTAAGTGTGGGGTATTTTGATGGAGTGCCTTTAGTTAAATATTTTTATATAATTCTTAGCTTATTTGACTTCTCTTGGACTTTTATTTTCCCATTCTAATTCAGTTTTTGTCTTAGGCAAGTTAGTAGGCTTAATTGCTAATTGTTGCGTATTTTTGGATTTTATGCTCACTTAATGTATCTGCCTTGTACAGGACCTACAGAGCTCTACGAAACTCCGAATTGAGCATTCTTATAGTCCTTGGAAAGATAACAAAAATATCTACAAGTTTTCCATAAATAAGCCGAGGCCAATTCTGTCATTTGGAGGGTCATTTTAGGCTTTGAAATCAGAACCACTGCATTTTCGTGCACTCATTTCATGGGGCTTTCATTGATGATGATCATGGAAGGCTAAATAATCAATCAATCCAAGGATCCAACCCAAGCAAGGGAAGAATTTGAGTTCTGGTTTAGTATTTCAAATTCTGTGTGAATGTTCACTTTCTTCTTCAATTTCTATTCTATTTTCATGATTATGAATGCGTTTAGGATTGAAAGTGGATTAGGTTATGGATTCATTTCCTAATTTTGAATATAAATCACATTAATTGGATGATATTTCAATTAGGGTTGTGGTTTCAATTAATTTAGGGGTTAATTCGATTGAACTGCTTCTAATGAAATTGAATGAACTTTCACAATAGGATAAATTTCTGAGAACAATGATGATTCGAATAGTTTGGTTTGGTGAATTGGATTGATGCTCTTTAATCTGTTTTACATTACTTGTTATCAAATCTATTAGTTTCTGCATTGATCCTTAATCATAGTTTGTGTTTTTGCAATTTTCATTTAGCACATGCAAACTGTTTGATAAAAATCCCCCTATTATTTACTAGTGAGTTGAAGTTGGAACCATATTGATTGTGTCTCTGAGTCGACCTAGGTTAATCCTGTGCTATGGAATTTGCTTAGTTTAATTGTTTTGAAGCCACACGACAAATGCTTATTAACCACATGCGAAGGGTCAAGCACGTATTTCCTCAACTGAGATACGTGAAAAACATCATGCAGCCCAGCCAATTGGGGAGGCAAAGCTAGCTTGTATGCCACTAGTCCTATTCTCTGAAGAATTTGGTAAGGACCAATGAATTTCGGACTCAGCTTCCTCACACCCAAAGCCCATCTAACCCCGGTTACTGAAGATAACCTCAGAAACACATGATCGCCCTCAACAAACTGCAATGGGCAATGTTTGCTATCATAATAGCTCTTCGGCCGGTTCTGAGCCCACAACAACTTGTCTCTGATCATGCGGATCTGCTCAAATGTATCCTGAACCATCTCGGGTCCAAGAAGATGCCTCTCTCCCACTTCAGTCCAGCAAGTAGTGTTGGATATAGGGGGAGCAACTTGAAGCTTGAAGCCTAGGACTTGGAAGATTGTTTTGAGCTTTTCACATGCCTTGGAAGAATGTAATTCAAATAAAGTGTATGAAGAGGCCAATCTATTGATCCTTGCATTGCATGCACTTAATCATTTATATGCTTAAATGTTTTCATCAAAGAATTAAAGCAATTTTTGAAAAAGAACCATATAGGCAATGTTTTTGGAAAAATGCAAAACTCATTGTTTTAATCGATTACACTGCGGTTTAATCGATTATTTGCTTTGTTTTTTAATCTGGAAAAGCTTTGAAGAACAATTTAATCGATTACCATGGCTTGTAATCGATTACATAGTGTCAAATTAAAATCATGCTTCACTGCTTTAATCGATTACCATTTCTTGTAATCGATTACATAAGATTCTTAGAAAAGCTTGTTTCACTGATTTAATTGATTACCATTTCCAGTAATCGATTACAGAAGGCTATTCAGAAATACATGTGTCACTTCTTTAATCGATTACAGCTCATTTTTTTAATCGATTATTTTGCTCGTTGTTCAAACCCAAAAATCCTATGAACACTTTAATCAATTAAGTGACAATTTAATCGATTACACAAGGCTTTTTAATCGATTATATGGCGCGTTTAATCGATTACAGTTAGTTGGAAAAGTCTGTTATAAATAGAAGTGAGGCTTGGCTTGAGAAAAAACTTGAATACTTCGAATTTTCTGAATACACACAAATCTTCACAAAGTTAGAAAGTGATTTTCTGGGTTAACTAACTTCTTGTCCCACTCTTTAATCTTCATAGGTATTGAATGATTTCTTGGGCAAGAGTTTTCAAAGAAGAATAGGAGAGCATGTTCTGAAACTTATTTGTTCATTCAACTCTGATCGGTAAACCACATGCATTCATATTCATTGGATCATCAGGTTGTTTCTCTCCGTTCTCTTTTGGGTGTAAATTTGTTTTGCAATTTTTGTTATTTGGTGTTGTTGTAAATTGTTCTTTGAGGCTTGTACTAGAGTAGTGTTCTCTAGAGAAGAACAGAGTAGTGTTCTTTGGTTCTTGTTCACTAGAAGTCTAATAAGGTTTTAGATTTCTTTTCTTTATATAGAGTTGATAAAGAGTGATTGTAATAAAGCTTGTAAGAACTGAAATTTATAATAGTGGAACTCTAATCTAGTGTTGATTAGAAGAAACTGGATGTAGCTTCTCTTGAGAAGTGAACCAGTATAAATTCTTGTGTTGATTTTCTATTCTTAAATCTCCATTAGTTATCTTGTTCATTTGTTCTTTCTATTCTTATCATTACTCAACAAGTTCTGTTTTGAGCTATTTATTTCTTAAGCTGAGTAAATTGATTGATTAAAAGCATTCTTGGTTTTAAAAGTGATTAAGATCCTTACTCTGATTTTATAAAGAAATTTTAAAAGACTAAGTTTTAACCAACTCACCCCTCCTCTTGGTTATTGTGGGTATTCCTATTGTTTTCAAGTAGGAGTCTGGCACCTCCGTCCATACAACGCTTCTTAGGGTGCCATACCCAAGCTAGCATGGAAGCTGTTGTTATACGAGAACTCCACTAGAGATAGGTATTTATCCCATCCCTGTCCTTGCTTTAGAGCACAAGCTCTCAACATATCCTCTAGTGTCTGGATAGTCCTCTCGGTCTGCCCGTCCATTTGTGGATGATAAGTCGTACTGAGTCACAACTGGATCCCAAAAGCCTCTTGAAGAGCACCCCAAAACCTTGAAGTAAACTTGGGATCTCTATCACTAAAAATGCTTTCTAGAACACCATGAAGTTGGACAATCTCCTTAATATATAGCTGAGCCAACTTTTCAGTAGTGTAGTCAGTCCGAACAGGTAAGAAATGAGCCAACTTAGTCAACCTATCCACAATCACCCAAATGGAATCGCGTCCGGGTTGTGTCCTCGGCAATCCAACCACAAAATCCATGGAAATACTGTCCCATTTCCATTCAAGAATTTGCAAAGGTTGCAATAGGCCTGACGGTCTTTGATGCTTAATCTTGACCTTCTGACATACCAAACATTTTGTAACATGCTCGGCTATATCCCTTTTCATTCCGGGCCACCAAACACTTTTCTTCAAGTCTTGATACATTTTAGTGGAACCCAGATGAATGCTAAATTGTCCCTTATGAGCCTCAGAAAGCACCGCATCCACTAACTCGCCCTTAGGCACAACAATCCTACCCTGGTATAACACCAAACCCGAGTTGTCCGGGCTCTCCCGAGACACGTCTTTCTGTCCAAGTAAGGACTTCACATCCTCATCTAGGTCCTAAGCATCCTGGATCCTTGTAATCAACTCGTTTTCCACCTTGGTCTTTCTCAACTCAAGACCTCGGTCACCCTCGAGTATAGTCACGTGCATATCCCAAAAGTTCTCTATTAACTTGCACTCCTCAATCATCATACAAGCTATGCTCATGTGCTTCCTGCTCAGCGCATCTACCACCACATTTGCCTTCCCGGGATGGTACCTCAGCTCAAAATCGTAATCTTTGATAAACTCCATCCATCTCCTTTGTCTCATATTTAACTCTTTCTGATCAAATAAATATTTGAGACTTTTGTGGTCACTAAATACCACAAACTTGGCACCATATAGGTAATGCCTCCAAATCTTTAGAGCAAAGACCACGACTGCCAGCTCTAAGTCATGCGTAGGGTAATTCTCCTCATTCGATTTCAGTTGCCGAGAAGCATATGCAACCACCCTTCGCTCTTGCATCAGCACACATCCAAGTCCTTGCTTGGAAGCATCACAATAAACTTCAAAGCTTCCTTCAGGATCAGGAAGAACCAGCACTGGAGCTGTGATCAATCTCTCTTTCAGCTTCAAGAAACACTCCTCGCATTCATGAGTCCATGCGAACGGAGTACCCTTTCTGGTAAGTCAGGTTAAGTGTAGCACCATCTGTGAAAACCCTTGAATGAACCTACGATAGTACCCGGCCAATCTGAGGAAACTTCAAATCTCTGACACATTTCTGGGCCTTTCCCAATCCATCACGGCTTCTATCTTATCGGTATCAACTGCTATCCCAGCTGCCGAGATCACATGACCAAGAAATTTCACCTCGGTTAGCCAAAACTCACACTTTGACAACTTACCATAAAGTTGGTCATTCCTAAGAGTCTGAAGAACAACCCAGAGATGCTTGGCATGCTCTTCCTTACTCTTAGAATAAATCAGTATGTCATCAATAAACACCACCACAAACTGATCTAAGTAAGGTCTAAAAACCCGGTTCATATAATCCGTGAACACAGCTAGAGCATTGGTGAGACCAAACGAAATCACTTGATATTCATAGTGTCCATACCGAGACCGGAAAGCAGTCTTAGGTATATCCTCAGGCTTAATCAGGATTTAATGATACCCGGATCGCAAATCAACCTTAGAAAACACACTAGCTCCTTTCAGCTGATCCAACAAATCATTGATATAAGGAAATGGATATTTTTTCTTTATTGTGACTTTATTCAATTGCCTGTAATCCACATATAGTCTCATACTTCCATCCTTCTTCTTAACAAATATGACCGACGCTCCCCATGGCGACACACTTGGTCGGATAAATTCTTTGGACAACAAGTCCTCAAGCTGCGCCTTTAACTCCTTTAACTCCAAAGGAGCCATACGATAAGGAGCTACCGAGATGGGTCCTACACCCAGAATTAAATCAATGGAGAAATCAATTCCCCTCTCGGGTGGAAGCTGTGTAATTTCCTCAGGAAATACATCCATAAATTCATTCACAATCGGGATCTCCGTCAGACCCGATCCCAGCCTTTCTTCTGCTGAACTCAACAAGAGATAACCCCAGGCTCCTCTCTTCATCTCCTTGTCGACTTGCAAGGTCGTAATAAGCGAAGTGGAACCCGTCCTGTTTCCATCCTGAGATACTACTATCTTTTTATTGCAACAATCCAACATGACGCCATACTTGGCCAACCAATCCATGCCTAAGATAATCTCAAGATTAGGCATCATAAGATAATATAGATCGACACTGTATTCCCAGCCCTCAAAACCAAACCGCACATCCCGACAGCAAGTATCAACCCGGCACTGCTCCTTAGAAGCAGTGGTAACAACCATAGGAGGAAATAAACTGAAAATCTGTAAGTTCAGACTTATGGCAACATGATTCTCAATGAAGGAGTGAGTAGCTCCAGAATCAAACAACACTCTCACATCACAATTATCAATTAAAATCGTACCTCGGATCAAGTCGGGAGCTCGAGCAGCCTCCTTAGCATCTATTGTATAAATCCTTCCTGAAGGTGGTGCTACTGAAATAACAGCAGCAGCTACAACCCGATCATCTCTTTGAGGACACTTTCTAGCAAAGTGACCCTGCTGCCCACATCGAAAATAATTAAACTAACCAGTGGAGCAATTTCCCCAATGGTTCCTCCCACATGTAGCACACTTTGGAGGTGGATTCGATCTTGATGCAGCTCCTTTATAACTCGGCCCCTTCTTAAACTGGTCATTTGGGAATGACACTCCTAGACCCTTGCTCTTGCCCTTGCCCTTCCCGGCTTAGCCTGAACCACCCGTTCTCCTCCCCTCCTTCCTAAAAGATGGTGCATGATTATTGTTGTTGCACCGCTTTATCATGTCCTCCACCTGGCGACATTGTCTCACCAGGCTTCCCATATCCCGGGATCCACTCCCGGTGATCTTCTCTTCTATATTCTCTCTAAGTCCCCTCTGGAACTTAGCAGCCAGCACCTCGGCATCAGGCATCGCCCTCCAGAAATGCGCATACTTAGCCAATTCATTAAACTTGGCTAAGTACTCATCAACAGTCATACGTCCCTAAACCAGGCCCTCGAACTCGACCTGTTTCTGCTCTCTAGCATCTCGTGGGAAGTATCGGTCCAGGAACTGAGCTTCAGACATCTGCTAGGTGATCACCTTACCCTGGCCTCGCAAAAGCTGTGACGTGGTAACCCACCACTCGTGCGCATCTCCTTGTAGCAGATAGGTTGCATAAAGAAGTCGTTGATGGTCCGAACAATCCATCACGTAGAAAATCTTCTCTAAAGCTTGCAACAACTTAGCGGCAACAATGGGATTGTATCCCCTATGGAAGACTGGAGGTTCATGCTTCCGAAAAGCAATCAGCATCCTCCTTGTTACTACTGCATCCTCCTCCGCACTGAACTAGGACAACTCGTCCCCTCGTTGGTGCCTAAGTCCATCGTCACGATGATTTCCCCCACCCTGACCTCGACTGTTTTTGCCCACAAAGGTCGGTGATGGAGAGGGTACTCAATCTTCTCGTCTTCGAGTTCTCAACTCATCCATCAAAGCCTCATTAGCCTTTAACAAGGCCTCGTTCGCAACAGCAACTGGGTCCTGTGGTACCTTCATTGTGAGTATTGCAGCCATTTCTTGCTACATAGCTGCTAAGGCGACAGCAACTGGGTCCTGTGGTACCTCATCATCCCTTCTCATAGTATCGTTTCTAGTTCATACCATGATACTGCACATGTTATAACAATAGTGAGTTAATCAAGCCCACACTTATTCACCACACATGCAATACTCACAATGAACCCTACGACCTTAAAAAGATGATCCCACAACAGACTACCATACATAATGCTTCCCTAGGACAAACTGCTCTGATACCACTTGTAACGCCCGACCACTTGTAAGATCAATGACTGTCCCCACATACCAACACAAGACTTTTCAGCGTGCTTTGTCCTCACTCACACACTTCTTGAGAAACTTCCCAGGAGGTCAGCCATCCCAGAATTGCTCCAAGTCAAGCACGCTTAATTGTGGAGTTCTTAGGTTATGGGCCACCGAAAAGTAGATGCACCTTGTTGGTATAGGTAGTACATATTATTTCCTTTTAAGTTATCCTCAACTGTACAGTCTCATACTTGCATAGTCTCTGAATCCCTCTCGTTCGGGTGTGTATTCGATTCATTCATGTACCCCTTCCACTGGAAGTCTGCCAGGAGTCGCTCCTTGTTCGTGCCTCATTACACCGGCGATCACTCCCCGCCCTCGTCAGTGCCTGGGATGTTACATGCCCACTAGCTTCTGCCTGGTTCATCCTTGAACCACACCGTATTGGTAGAGAGGCCCTGCTATAATACCATAAAATGTAACGACCCCGTATGCATCCGGTTCATTAACATTAAATTATGGTCTTAAGCGTAGCAATACTTAACGTAAATTAAGTAGACACGGAATCAAAAAACAAATAAGAAGTCATCATACGTCAGATAATACAATCTAACATTATGTATGGAATATGATATATATCCCGACACTCAGGTTCTGTTCCAAAAGGTATGTAACACGAACACACCCATACCGGGTTACAAAATATACAATAAACTTGAGTCAACAGACTTGCAAAAGGACCGCCTTCAAAATCTGCTTCCCTGAATCCGGCCTCGTCCCCTTGTCCGGGATCCTCAATTATCAGCCAACTCAGCCTCGGCCTACCCGGCCTATCAATTGAGATCCACTGAACAACCCCTATTCGGGTCTCTTACCTCGGACCTCGTCCTCCCCTCTTTGGCTATCAACTGCAATATAAATATAATCCCCAACCGGGGTGAGATACAATCTCAGTAAACTCAGGGTTCTTGGAGACTCACCTCCCCCTGGTTCACTTTCACAGCACATAGCATTTATATAGGCATTACAATAATATAGCCAACCCGACTTTTTAATAAAACAACCGTATAGCCATCTCGACCTTTTAAGAAAATAAAAACATAGCCATCCCAGCTTTTATACATCACATGTACATAATCACACCAACGTGCCATTCCAGCACAGATATACAAGTTCACCAATGCACATCTCATGCACAAATGTATATCAACCATGCACATCTCATGCACATATGCTCATCCCAAATGAGTCTTTTGTGCACATCTCATGCACTCGGACGTATATGAATTACCGAGAAGCTCATCCCGGATGAGTCTTACACTCTCATATATGGTCTACTTCCCTGGCCAGAGGACTTCCTCAATCACAATACAAACATCACAGTGTAAATCATTTACATGTACGTTTCAACCAAAAAGCAATAACACACAATTTAAATACACGCACTGCATCATACAATAACCATAACTACCCCAGGAGTATGGTGGAACACAATCAAGGGACACAAACTCCCCAGGAACAGAGAGTTTACCTTCTCTTATTCCAGCATTGATCCTCTCAGCCGCGTGTTCACCACCACTGATATCTTCTTTATCTAGCCCTACACCAGGCAAGAAAGATATCAAGAACGGTTCTTAACCGTCTCATGAAAAGAACCCAGTTCTTTTCCCAGATCTCGAATAAATAACACCAACAAGTGACTTGTAACCCCACAAAGATCTATTTGGGCATAACAAAATACCCAAAACCCAAAAAAGCTAGCTTTCAAGGTTAAACCTTCATCACAACAACCTTCTAAGCATATTTGTCCAAAGAAACACCACCCAAAACCAACCCTAACTCATATGGGTCATTTTTCCTTTAAAACCCCAAACTCAAAAGATACGGTGAAAATAACATATCTTACCTTAAAAACAACAAGGAAGACTAGAGAACAGCTTTTCCAAGCTTAGATGTCCTTAACGTGCCTTCTATCTCTTAAAGGTTGAAACTTTAACTTCCTTTGGAGAATTGATCTCCTCGCCTGACGGTTTTCACCATAAACAGAGGTTGGAAACTAGTTTATATGGTACTACTCTTCAATCTTTATGTTAGATGTGAATGTTTTTAGTAAAGGAAAGGTTATCTAGGAAGTGGAGGAAATAAGATATGAGAGAGAGAAAGTGTTTTTACCAGAGGCGGTGGAAATAAGATTACTACAAAATATCTCACTCAAGCATACCTTATATAGTCTAAAAGTTGACACGCGTCGTATAGTAATATGAAAACATTCCCGCGTCAAAACACTAGCAAAGAGTTAACACGTGTCACTTGTATAAAGTGAATATATAGAGATATTTGACTGCCGGGTTGGGTCTACTGTTTGGCAAGTCAATAAGTTATATCTCATGCATGTTACGTGTGACTACCTGGATTCTCTAAACTCTACTGAGGTTGCCGAGTTCCCATCATATAACGAACGCTGTCGGGTTGTATTTTAAATATAAATATTGAGTGCAACCTTATATCCCGGGTTCCTGTTCACTCATTCCAACCACTAGGCTAAGTACGGGTTAAACAGCAAGTACTATTTTAATTGCTTACAAACACTTATGTAATAGATTGCATAAGAACCCGTCCTTGGTACTATAGTACGTCCAATGTCCCTCCTCCTCCAACCTTATCCGAGTTCCCACCTTGATACTTCACAAGTCCAAGATTTCTCCCCAACCACTCCCGGGATCACTAGCCCAATAATACTATAAAAAGGGGTTACGAGCTCTTACGGTTTCTCTACCCGGTAGCTCTTACAAGTCAACCACATACGAGCTCCTCCAAGCTCACCCGAGCTCAACCCATATAACTACTCGATTGCTCATCCGAGATTACAAATCGGTAATACATCCGAGATCACCCGAGCTTATCTGAGATCACAACTCGGAAGAAAAGTAAGACACGAGCTCTACCGAGCTCTACCGAGATCACTACTCAGTCTCTTCAAGGAGAAGGAATATACGAGCTCAGCCGAGTTCTCTACCTGGTCACTCTTTCTCTCCTTGTCCGGGTTCCTATTTATACGTCAGCGTTTTTCTCAAAAGTGCTATGTATATTTATATACCACTTACGTGACAATAACCCAATCATGCACCAACCCGGTCTTCCTATAATACTACCATACCACACAACCCTGGATTTGAAAAGGTGTTATCTATACCCCCTTTTTATCCGAGTTCCAAAATACACCCCCCTTATGTGGCAACCCGGTCATACGAACCCAGATTATCGCAGGATCATTATAATAGTTTCCAAACCCTCAAGGAAAAGCTAACAATCGTGCCCATGTTAGTTTTGCCTAACCTAGAAGAACCCTTTGAGGTGTTTTATGACGCAGCAAAGATGGGTTTAGGAGGAGTATTGATGCAGTGTGGTCGGGTTGTGGCCTATGCTTCCAGATAGCTCAAGACGCATGAAAGGAATTATCCTAACCATGACTTGGAGTTAGTTGTTGTGGTGTTTGCTCTTAAGATATGGAGGCATTACCTTTTTGGCTCCAAGTTCGATGTATTTAGTGACAATAAAAGCCTAAAGTATCTGTTTAGTCAGAAAGAGTTAAATATGCGCCAGAGGAGATGGTTAGAGTTTTTTAAGGATTATGATTTTGAGCTTAGCAATCATCCCGACAAAGCCAATGTAGTGGCGGATGCTTTAAGCCAAAAGTCCTTGCATATGTCCGCATTGATGGTTAGGGAGCTGGACCTTTTGGAATAGTTTAGGGACCTTAGTCTGGTATATGAGTTTACCCTTAACAGCGTGAGACAAGGGGCTTTGCAGATTACTAGCGGGCTGCTAGGAGAGATCAGAAAAAGGCAGAAGTTCGATCCTTTTCTGAAAACTCAGTTGGAAGCCATAGCGTCAGGGAATGTTAGTAGTTTCCATGTGGGATCAAATGGAGTCTTGAGGCTTCAAGATAGAATCTGTGTTCCCAATATACCAGAGCTTAGGAAGGTGATCTTAGAGGAGGGGCATAGGAATAGCCTAAGTATCCACCCCGGCGCCACCAAGATGTATCAAAATCTTAAGGCTATGTTTTGGTGGCTGAACATGAAGAAAGAGGTTAACGAGTTTGTGTATGTGTGTTTAGTTTTTCAGAAAGCCAAGGTAGAGCACCAAAGACCATCGGGTAAGTTGTAACCCTTAGAGATACCTCAGTGGAAGTGGGATAGTATATCCATAGATTTCATTGTGGGTTTGCCTAGGACCCAGGCAGGGTTAAATTCTATCTGGGTTATTGTTGATAGATTGACTAAGTCTGCCCACTTTATCCCCATCAATATCTGATTTTCTTTAGAAAGGTTGACTCCCCTATATATTAGTAAGATTATTAGGTTACATGGGGTGCCATCTAGCATAATATCTGACTGGGATCCTAGATTTACTTCTAGATTTTGGGAGAGTTTGAACAAGGCTTTAGGAACCTGGCTTCTGCTAAGCTCGGCTTATCACCCTCAAACTGATGGTCAGACTGAACGAACCATTCAATCTCTAGAAGACCTTTTGAGGGCATGTGTCTTCGAGTAGAATGGTAGTTGGGATAGTTTCTTACCATTGGTAGAGTTTACCTATAACAATAGTTTTCAATCTACCATTGGCATGGCTCCCTACGAAGCTCTGTATGGTAGAAGGTGTAGGACACCTTGGTGTTGGTTGTAACCCGATGAGAGTCTTGTGCTAGGACCCGAGGTGGTGCAACAAATGACCAAGAAGGTTAAGTTGATCCAGGATTGTATGAGGACGGCTCAAAGTATGCAGAAGAGCTACCACGATAAGAGGAGGAAGGACCTAGAATTTGAGGTTGGAGATCATGTATTTTTGAGGGTTACCCCATGGACCGCGGTTGGCCGAGCATTAAAATCTCAAAAACTCACACCCCGTCCCTTTCAAAAGAGTCGGCCCTATTGCCTATCAAATTGTGTTACCCCTTTCCCTTTCTAATCTTCACAATGTATTCCATGTGTCCCAACTTCGTAAATATGTCTATGATCCTTCTTATGTGGTAGGGTTAGATGACATCCAAGTAAAGGAAAACCTAACGTATGAAACACTACCTTTGAGAATTGGGGATCGACGGACAAAGCATTTAAGAGGAAAAGAAATTCCCTTGGTCAAGGTAATGTGGGGAGGTATATCGGGAGAAGATGCAACATGAGAGCTAGAAAACCAAGTGCGGGAAGCCTACCCGGCTTTGTTTGTATCAGGTAATTTCGGGGATGAAATTTCAAAAAGGGTGGGAGAGTTGTAACACCCCGGAATTTCTCTTTGCTAAGCTGGACGTTTAAGGTGTGTTATGTTGCTTGATTATTTGATTCATTTTGGTAATTGTTGTTTGTTACCATTCTGCCTTGGTATGTGTGTTTAATGATGGATGTGTTAAGTCAACTTTGTTAGTCTGTGGTTGCCGACCGTGCACATAAAGTGGACATGTCATGTCAGCCATATATATATATGCATCAGAGTACGCAGCGGAAGCGTGTTTTTCTTTCTCTTATTCTTTGCGTCTTTTCCTCCTCTCTTTCTCAAGCTTACCCACACCCAGAAACCACTCTTTCTCAACCCTTCTGTGTCGCCTTCAACCCCCAAGGACCACCATAGCTGCCACGGGACCCCCTACGTTAAGAGGAACCTCGTGACCAGAGTGGAAGCTTTAGACCACTCTTCATAAAGTTCGAAGAGAATGAAGTCCGACCCTCTTCTTCTCGGCTTTCGCAAGGATGCTACTTTTGGGCAAGCTTCCATTTAAGAAGATCGTGTTACAACATCGCTGGGCTATGCGAGAAGGACTCCGGGTTAGGTAAGGGAGGGTTTATTTTGTTAATAACAGCCTTAGATACCATAGTTGGAGGCCAAGGAGACCAACTATGAAGCTATCTACATGTCCCTGTTGTGTGTTGTTTTTCTAGAAAAACAATGCCTTGTGACGAATAAATGTGATATGTTTATGTTTGTGATGTTCTTGTGTGAAGAATTTGATGGTGTTCTCGTGGGAGAGTTAATGTTGTAAGAACCCTTTGTGTATGCGTGTGAAGTCGGTATTTTGATACTATAAACTCCCAAAACACCTTTTAGTAGTGTTCGTGGAGGTGCCGAATACCGGGTTGGGTATGCTGAACTGAGCTCATTACGTAGTATATACAAATATACAGGACGTTTCTCTTAGTCCTTGCTAGCGGATGTCAATATTTTGGGCTCCTTACTCGAGATTTGTTCTTTAAAGCCGATGAGCTCATTTCCTTTCTTCGAGAGAGAGCTATTGGGTTTCCTTACTCGGATGAGCTCGTTTCCTTTCCTTGAGAGAGAGCTACCGGGTTTCCTTACTCGGATGAGCTCGTTTCCTTTCTTTGAGAGAGAGCTATCGGGTTTTCCTTACTCGGATGAGCTCGTTTCCTTTCTTTGAGAAAGCTACCGGGTTTCCTTCTCGGTTGATCTTGTGTCCTTTCTTTAAGAAACCCTACCTTGTCTGCCCTTGTCTGCCCTTGTCCGACCATGTCCAACCTTGTCCGATCTGGTTCGGGTTCGTACCCTATAATCATGTAGTATCTAGGTGCCAACCCGGATATCCAATACTTCACACTGGCTTTCTAGTCTATGTTTTGTACTATTGATGTGTAATGAATATGTATGATAATGTTGGAATAGTAATGGTTGGTTTATAAGATGATGACTTGTGCATTGATACCATGGGAGGGGGCCCATGGTTATCGAATGCGGGTGTATATACATAGATACCCACAGGGGTGTATGAAGAGTTACCCCAGCCGGGAAGGATTTGTTCCTGGACCGAGTCATACATTGATGGGTCCGTGGTGATATGCTATGTATAGACACGTGAGATTCCGAAACTGGGTGGTTAACCTTGCAAGAACCACAGTCAGTGCATCGGTGAAAGCGGCCCGTGATTGGGGCGGTATGTATGTACATAGGGAGGTGCATGACAGGTCGCCCTTATAAGGAAGGATTTGGCCAGGTCATGCATTGATGGTGCCCATGTGACATACTACATTTGCATGACGGAAATAAGATGATTGGTTGTAGGGTACCGAGATACTGGGGGGCCACGTCTGTATGGAACTCCTTCTGACACCCATGGTTGATCACCATTGGGGGGAGCAGCTTGTGCACGACAGAGTGACCTTGACAAACTACTGCATCATCTAACCAATGGGATGTACTATTTTCGGGATGGTACCACATTGCATACTGAGAGTTGAGTCAGGAGCATACATCATGCTAGGCATTGTAAGCTGACTTGTGGAATGTTTTTAGATGACTGTTCATGTGAGTTGCATGATGAAATGCTTGGATATGGTGGTGATATTGTGATGTTTGGATTACCTTCCTTAACTGACGACATCTGTTGCTATTGTTTTACATGATAAACTCACCTTTGCTTTGTTGTACCCTGTGGTTTGGTACATGTGATGATCACGAACCGTGTTCGTGTGAGCAGACGGGAAGCATTAGGTGACTTGGAGGGAGGTGTCATTTTGGTTGGAGCTGTCGAGTTACCGGGATGACAATGGATCATATCCCGGACAATAGTTGTGTTTTGATTGTTTTTTTTCGTTGTTGGTTCTCTTGCTCTTTTGAAAAACTTATGCATTCAGACCATGGATAATTGTAATTACAACTAAATTATGCTTTTCATATGTACTTGTATCATGATGTATTATATATTCGTGTGTTCGTGTTTTGCTTCATGGTAATGACTATGTGCTCGCGGAGAAAATTTTTATTGCCATTTTCATAATCAAATTAAAGAGATCTTCAATTAAAACAAGTTTTTTCACGTTTAAGAGTCAGTGATACAGTAGCGACGAGGCAAGTCATTACAATTGGCCAAAGGGACATTGTGCACGATTGTCGACCCCTCAAAAACTCTTCCAAGGGTAACCAGCTGGGGAGGATTGTCATCAACATACAACCTACACCTGTTTGATGCATTTGTGTCTGGGTCCTGCCCTAAGAGATTGACATAGCTTCCCTTTGTGCTGACACAGGCATTAGAAGGACCAACCTCAACCTTAGGAGGTTGTACGAGTCTTTGCAATTACAGCTGGGACTGCATCTGGCTGAAGGACAACGTTAGTTGTTGAGTAACTTTTTTTAGTGATCGTCTACTCCAGATCGTCCCTGATATTTTGTTTAAGTCTATCCAACTCTAATCGGCTAATCGATGTAGACATGTGGGAGGTTGCTGAAGCTGGTCCAAAGTATTGTTTGATCATCACACCAACTCCAGTAGCACGGACACGTCCAGAGTGCTCTAGTCACCCAATGGTAACAGTCAGTACATCCTGACGTCCATAGGTGACAAAGCTACCCTTTGTAGACTACTCTTTCAGGGTATCCTACAATCAATAAAATATACTGGATGAGATGACAAATTTGTTGTTGTTATTATAATTGATGGTCATTGAAACAAAAAATTAACTTACAATCATTTCTACAATTTTGCGTGCCTCCTTAGATGTCATCTTTCTTGTTTTTTTGGTACGAGCCATCTTCCACTCCACGTGTCATCTAATGGGAGATGGAGGATGAACGATTGTTTCGGTACTCCCGGATCTGGCTGCTTCCTCCAATCTTTTCTTTCATTTTTACTCCATTAACTTTGCTTCTAATAAATCATAACCCCCACAAGACAACACATGAGGGGTAGTGTTTAGTTTCTGGATGGCCTTAGCTGTGTTTCTAACATCCTGTCACAATTAGACAAAAACTTGTCAACAAAATGCACTTGAAAATAATGCAAGTTTACTATTTTATTCATAAACAATCAAAGTCAGTTAACCTCCCACGAAGGGTCTCTACGACTAACAAAATTGTTCCACTTTTCTTTTTTTATACCGTACTTCTCACATAGAGTTTTGTCCTCCTCCTCCTTACCTTGTGCCAAAGCCCATTTTGAGGTCAAATCTGACTTAAACTGCCTCTGTCACTTTTCTACCATCTGAAGGATTTTCTTCTTCATCCTTTGGTCAGACGCTTCTGATATATCAAATTCAACCTGCGATACAAAAAAAAATAAACAATTAATCAATAGCATTCAACATTTTACTTGTTTTAGTATTACCAATTACAATTAACATTCAACATTTAATTCTAATACTTGAATGTCCTCCCAAATCAAATCCTTCTGAGCTACAAAAACTTCCTTGCTGTTAACAAATGTAACATTCACCTTGTCCAGAGCGATGATCCCTAAATACGTCCTCAATTTCTTTTTGTACTGACCATCAGCCTTCCTAGTGGTTGGATCCACATGAACCACTGGTCTCTCCACACCGATGGGTCTGATAATCAATGATCTTAGCCATGTTACTTTTCTAGTCTTCTTCGAAGTAGACAACGAAGGTGCAAACTCAGACAGAGGAGGGGAGCTCGGTGGTGTATTCATGTGCTTGTTAAAAAACAACATTAATTAATGTTAACTCAAAAGTATAGTAAGTTACTAAATTGTAAATATGAAAACAAGTAAATATAAAAAAAAGATTACAATAAACGATGTTAATTAATTGTCCTTCATCGTGATCATTACGATTTGCATGGACATTGTCAACTTCTTTTGCATTGATGTTAGGCATTTGTGACAACAAAGGAGTGAGACCAGTATCAAGGGTTGAATCTTCATCTTCAAGATTAATACCAATGATTTTTCCATGTAGAACCACTGACCACCTTTCATCACAAGGATCTTGAACATAAAACACTTGTTTAGCTTGTTCTACCATGATGAAAAGCTCATTCTGATAAGCTAGCTTCTTAAGATCTACCAAAGTAAATCCCAAATCATAGATTCGTACATTGATATTGCTATCAACCCACTTACACTTGAAAACACACAATGAATTTAACATAATTAAGATTCCAGATTTCATCAATGACTCCACAGTAAGGCATGGACGCTAGACGGAGATTGTGGTCATGTACAGTAACAAAGTCTTGGGATTCATCCCTAAGACTATCCCCATTGTTTTGCATTGTACTCTTGTCATCTTATGATTTGGTGTAAAATGAATACTTGTTGATATTGTATCCCTGTCAACTTCTAACATTTCTTTTAGGACCATCTGCTAACTTCCTTAACATTTCAAAGACATTATCGTCACAAAAGATTATATCTTTAAACCAATTTAGGAAAGTCTTGTTATGTTCTTTCAACACCCTATTATTGGTCATTTTTGGGTTACTTTCCCCGACTAAGCCTTCATGACGAACTATGTATGGCAGGACTTCATTAATGTTATTCAATATATAAAAATAAGCTTATTGCAGTTCCTTTACACTGGGACTTATAACATACAGCCCTCGTGAACCCTTACCTTCCACTCTCTCATCATGCCAAGACTCGGGAAGTCCAACGGGTTTTTCCTTTTTAATGTACTCTGAACAAAATTCAATAGCTTCTTCTACAATGTACCTTTCAACAATGGATGTTTCAGGACGGTGTAGATTATACTCTTTTAAGATCTTCATGTATCGCTCAGTTGGGTACATCCACCGTAAATAAACGAGACCACATAATTTAATTTCCCTGACCAGATGAACAAGTAAGTGAACCATGATGTCGAAAAATGAATGAGAAAAATACATCTTCAACTGACACAAGATAATAGCAGCTCCGTCTTCCAAGTCATCTAACTTTAGAGGGTCGATGACTTTGCTACAAATGGCATTGAAGAAAAAGCGCAGGAGTTATCGCATGGCTCACTTTGTTAGGCAAAATGTGTCAAATTGCCACAGCTAACAGTTGTTGCATCAAGACATGGCAATCATGAGACTTTAAGCCAACTAATTTTAGATCTTTCAATTGCACATGGCTATTAATATTTGAAGAGTATCCCTGTGGCACTTTGACACGATGCAAACACTAACAGAAACTTGTCTTCTCCTTTCTTGACAAAGTGTGACATGTTGGAGGCAAGTATATCTTGTTACCATCAGACCTTGGATGTAACTGGTCACGTATACCCATCTCAACTAGATTTTGACAAGTATTCAAACCATCCTTTGTCTTGCCTTGAATGTTAAGAACCATGTCGATGACACTATCACACACGTTTTTCTCCACATGCATAACATCGATACAATGTCTAACATCTAGATCGGACCAGTATGGAAGATCAAACAATATGGATCTCTTCTTCCATATGCAAGTTTTACTTGTCAGCTTCTTTTGGGTCTTTCCAAATATAGTATTGATGTTCTCAACCCGCTCAAGAACCTGCTGACCAGTTAACGGTATCAGCCCACTTTTATGCTTTTAACTTCCATTGAAAGCTTTTTTCAATCGTCGGTAAGGGTGATAAGGTTTCAAAAAATGTCCATGCCAAGTGCGTACAATTTTTTTCCATGTTTCAGTTGTACGTATCTTGTGTCTTGTTCACAAATAAGGCATGCACGATGGCCTTTAACATTGTATTCACTCAAATTCCCGTATGTTAGAAAGTCATTAATGGTACAAAATAGCATTGCACACAACTTTAATGTCTCATTTCGATACCCATCAAACATGGCAACCCCTTGTCCCATAACTTTGTCAAGTCTTCAATCAAGGGACTGAGACAAACATCAATGTCATTTCTTGGTTGTCTTAGGCCCGATATCATCATAGACAACATCATGTATTTTTGCTTCATGCACCACAAAGGAGGCAAGTTGTAATGCACCACAAAGGAGGCAAGTTGTAAATTACTAGCAAAACAAGCCACGAACTTTGCTGAGTGCTTAAACTGTCATAGGGATTCATTCCATCACTAAAAATCCCAAGCCTAAGATTTCTTGCCTCTTTGCCAAAATTCAGATACAAACGATTAATCTTCTTCCACTGTGAGGAATCAGCCAGAGGGTGGAGCAATCCATCACAGTTTCTCCCATCTGCATGCCATGTAAGGTCTTTTGCCTAATCTTCATTAGCAAATAGACACTTAAACCTTGGAATGATTGAAAGATACCACAACACCTTCGTTGGGGGGCCTTTCTTTGTGCTTTCGTCACTGCTACACTTGTCATCATCCTTCACTTTGTATTGTGATACCCCACACTTAGGGCATTTATAAATTTCTTCAAACTTATGTCTGTGCAGTATGCAATCATTAGGACATGCATAAATTTCCTAATACTCCATACCCCATCGAACACAATATCTTCTTTGCCTGATAGTAACTTTTGTGCAACGTGTTTTCCTCTGGAAGCATATCCTGCATTACCTGAAGCAGTGAAGTGAAGCTTTTGTCACTCTACTCATATTTGGCCTTGACATTAACTAGACTTAACACCACTGACAACAGCGCAAAGACTTCTTGCACCCCAGATATGAAGGCTTCTTCGAATCACTTTCCAACATATCATACATAGGGGCATGTGCTTGCTGAAAAGACTCTTGTCTAAGATCACAAATCATATCCTCTAATTGATCACCCATTTGTACATCAACTGGTTCAGTTTGGGACCCCATCTACATGTCTATCAATTCACCATGTCATATCCATGTAGTATAATTCTTCTTGATCCCATCACACAAAAGATGTTACCGTATGTCATCTAGTTCTTGTCGTCTCCCATTTAAAAAGTTTATATACAGACAAAAATATTTTCCATCCTCATCTGGTCGACTTCTTTCGAAAGCAAATTCCATGAACTATTCAACGCCTTCCTCAAACCCAGGGCTCATGCAACTTGAATTCATCCAACTTTGATCCATCTAATTAATAACTCTGTGATACTCATAAAGTTATTCCATGCATGAAAACCTCACTTTTTTCATTAAAGGTGTGGCCATATCCCACTCAGGAAGACATTTTATTATATCACATTCATACATAAAAGTTAATTCTCTTTTCTTAAATTTGACAAAATTTTGACAACATTTCGCATTGATCTCGAAGTACACAACATATGGTAACATGAATTCCACCATAATCAAATATGCACCCGAAGAACAAAGTGAAATGCACTACAGCAAAATTTCATCAAATTTAAGAAAAGAAATTTAACCTATATGTATGAATCTACTATAAAAAAAATGACTCTTTCCAAATTGTCTAAACGGACAATTCAAGATTCAGCACAACGATTAATCCAAATTGTCTGGAATAATCATTGTATTGAATCTCAAACAGAAAACTAGGGTTCACTCATAATGAACATTAATTGTATATATAAAGCAATAGTCACATAAAACAAGTTATAACAACATTTGTAACAAAAAAAAAAGCATCAAAAGTTTTAAAAGGCATTGGTACCTTTCAAGATGGTCACTAAAAATAACAATCAATATCGTGATGACTATGCAAAAAGCAAAAGAAAAAGTGCCTACAAAGTAGAATTACAACTACAAAAAGTTATTAACAATTGGGGTGCAACATTAGAGATCCAGAAAAACAACTTTTCCTAGTTTATTGGGAAATTGTAATGGTGTAACAGCAGTTAGATAACTTATAAAATATTTAAGAACTTAACTTAAAAGAAAATAGTAATTAGTGTGAATAAAACAATAGCATGCCTATTGTTGAATACAAATGATCAACACTGAAGTCCGTAAGCAATTGTTAGGTTCCTATTTAACATATAATCGGTGCCACACAACACACAAGGAGAGGTAGAACAGAAATTTTGATGAAGAATGAGCTATATCATATATTTTACCAGATCGTTCAGAAAAGTGTGCAATTAGGAGATATTACACTCTTAAGAAAAAAAAGTTATAATATCAAACCAATTAAGACTTCAATAAAAAAAATTGTCAAAATGTTATTCTATAGGGACAAAGAAAAAAAAGAGATAAGCAAAGGTACGCTGACGTCTATTTGTTGAAGATAATTTGTCCGTCTTCCAATTCAAGTAGATAAAAATTATTTCTCAGTTGTCACGTTTTAAGGTCAATTGAAGGTTTGTTAGCAGATAGAGAAGCTGGTGAGGCATATCAACAGAGAAGGAAATCTTTATGCTCACAAAATGACTAATCCATAAAATTATGATTGCAGGCTTTCCCATCAGAGAAATACACTTTTCAAAAATTTAACTGAACCAACACCCTGCCTAACTATTATAAACAGATTGTGAAAACAGCATGCCCTCCGTGACAATATGCAGCCATGGGTGCTATATAATTACAATGTTTCACCCGCATCTTGGAAGAAATTGATGTTGTCACTCAGGTACCTATAAGATCATTCAATTTTTATAAGTAACGTTCCTATCAGTTGAACTTGTAAATCGAAAATTTTGTTGTACGAAAAACTTTGTTAAAGCAGATGCTATATATGCTCTCTATAACAAATTAGACACAAGTATTTATGTCAGTCAGCCCAGAAAATAAGTTATATGGAAAATTTTGATTTTCTCTTTCACAAAGTAATTACATGTGTATTCACGTCATTCAACCGAGAAATTTGTTCTCTAATAAAAGTTGAAGGTTTACCTTGATAACTTAGCTAACATTTAATGCCGATAAGCCTTTATTACACATGTTACCAAAATGAATTGGAAATCCAATTTAATTTATTAGAAAAAAATACTACTAAAAGATATTGCATTGTACCTTTTTTTGAATACATTGATCATATGGAGAACACTAATAATAATAATAATAATAATATCACAGATCTCCTCTCAAGTCAACAAACAATTTTATCAACTTTGCCAGAAAAGGAAATTAAATTGATAGAGGTCAAGTAGGTAAAATGTCTAAACACTACGTATCATTGACAAGACAAAATTTTATTCAGAACATCAAATCGAGAGGTCAACACCAACTTTATCTCACATTTCCATTTAAAACTTATGTGTAAATTGTCAATTTGCAAAATGCATTCAAGTGACTGAATCAGTCATCAAATAACCATCCATACACTACCAATCCGTTCTAGATTAAAAAATTAGAACCTGGGATATATAACATAGTAAAGGTCAAAGACAAACCTTCCAGTCATTTATTAGATCATTCATTCAACAATGAATAATATCCATCTCACAGCATTTAGTACCTATTTAACCAATAATTGACAAAGGAACTACTAGTGTTTTTAATGGTACGTATTGTCTGCTTAAATTTGTTTTACATTATTTAACCAAAAACAGAGACAAGAAAGCATCAAGGATTTTAAGGAACAATGGTTTTCCATCATTATTAATTGCATCACAAGATGAAAAATTATACCTCTGGGATATTGTGCAAAGCAATGGCTAATGCTAAGTTAATGGCAACACGGAGGCCCTGTTGAAAACGCATGTCACAAACATCAAATTAAAGTGGCACTATTAACAAGCATATCAAGATGGATACAACATAAGTAATGCTTCAACAATTAATAACAATGTCGCGGATCCATAAGCACATCAATAGGTTCATGGGTACCTTTAAGGATCCAAGGAACACCGCCATTCCTTCTGGAAAATTGTGCAAACTTATGCCTAAGAAATGAACCAAAAAAAAAAAAACAGAACTCAAAGAAACACAAAAATGAGAATTAAAGCTACTCAAGTCTCTAATTAGCAAAGATTTTTTAACTCTTGAATGCCAAAGTCCTAGAAATGTCAAAAGAAATTTAACATTCATAGTTCTCTAATATTTTCATAATCTTTTGGTCCAAAGAGAACGACATTGTAAGAAAAATGTTAGGTTTGAAAGTACCCAGACAATCATACCTACGACTGTAACAATTCTACAGAACAAAACTTGATGCCTTGCCTCCTTCATCCCCATTTTTTTATTTTTCAAGCATGTGATTACATCTATCAAATATTTATATCTATGTAGATATTATTATACATAGCAGCTCCAATGTCACTTTGCAAAAGCAACAATACAAAGGTAGCAAATATTTATTTGTAAGAACAAGTTCATTAAAACCTTTATGCCCTTCAAATCAGAAATGGGAGTAAGTGTTGGCTCTGGGATAAAACAGGCAACAACAACAAAGAATATTCCTTCTTCCTCTACCCTCATCTCTCACCACTACATTATATGTATGAATCAACCCACCCACCCAACCCAACCTCTAGCCCTGTATGTATCAACCCACAAAGCATAAATACACCTCAAACAAACTCCATTCTAAGACTAACATAAATACAAAGAAGTTGCTAAGCCACCAGCATTTCAAAGCCAATCTGAGGAACAGAAAAGGAAAACAAAAAATTTTAAGAAAAAGGGGAACCCAATCTGAGAGCGAAGACCATGGGGAAATAACAAAGGGAAAATAGAAAAGGGTTTCCCTAATTAAATCCAAATTCAAAGCCCCATGACAGTGTGTCACCTTCGTGCTTTATCAATATGTGCAAAGCCTTAACCTCACCACTGCCACCAGCCTTCGACTACGACGACGAAGTGCCTTACGAGTGTGTTCCATGTTGCTATTTACCAGATCTTGATGTAAAAAAAATAAGAATTTTTTTGGAAAAATAAAAGAACACTCAGTAAACTGAATCAAAGTGATTGAGAGAATGGAAGGGAATATGAAATAAAGGAAGAAGCTTGAATAGATCTGGAACAATAGCATGCAAATAAAAAATAGTGGATTTTTTTTTTCGAAGATGGAACAATTTTAGATTTTTAGTACATACCCAAAGAAGCGAAGCCTCATTCCAAGAGGGTTTTTGATGGTTGCAAACATAAAGGGAAGAGGAATGAGTATAAGATGACATGAGACTCAAATGTTGAGGATTTGGGGTATTATGATGAGGAACGTTAAGGCTTAAATTGCGCTCCTCCATGGTCATCTCCTTGCTCTCAATGAAGGCGGAGACCTTCTCCATGAACTTGACCATCTCCTCATAGCGCTCAACCTATTCCACCAGCTTCACATGGAGTGGGACTGCTCGCCATTGCTGCAAGATCTAGATGAGAGACAAAGAGATAAAGAGGGATTCAAATAGAATGAGTATGAGAGTCAGGGGGAGAGTCAGAAACGCTAATTAAAAACACACTCACTTCTAAGACGGTTTTTGGAAAACCGTTGTGGAATGGCAACTATTCTAAGACAGTTTTCGTGAAACTGTCACGGAATGGTACTTTCTCATACGGTTTTTGTAAAACCATCTTCATTGTAAACCCTTGCATTTACAAAATTGTCACCGCCTTATATAATAAGACAGTTTTTTAGGAACCCTCTTCAAAGGTGCATTGTAAAAAAAAATAGTTGTGTGTGTTACTGCAAGAGATTTATCACTTGGACTAGCAATAATTATGTCATCTACATATAATAAAAGAATAACCAGATTTGACCCTAAACCTTTTGTAAAAAAGGAATGATCTGCAGAAGCTTGAATTAAACCATTTTGTATAATGGTTGATGAAAAATTATGGAACCACTGTCTAGATGCTTGCTTCAAACCATAAAAAGGATTTATTGAGCTTGCATACCATGTTCTTTCCCTTGTTAGGATAACCAAGGGGCAGGTACATATACACTTCCTCAAATAGATCACCATTGAGGAAAGCATTGTTAATGTCTAGTTGAACCAACTTCCATTTTTTTTATGCAGCTAAAGCTAATAATACCCGAACAGTGGTGATAGTTGCCACTGGAGAAAAAAGTGTTTACAAAGTCTAGACCAAGTTGTTGAGTGTAACCCTTAGCTACAAGTCGAGCTCTATATCCATCCAAACTTCCACAAGCTTTGTACTTGACTTTGAAAATCCACCTACATCCAATGCTTTTCTTACCTGCAGGCAGTGGTTGTATAGGCCAAGTGTTGTTGTCTTCAAGTGCATTGATTTCTTCTTGCATAGCTTGACACCACTCAACTAATTTGCAAGCTTGGTAACAGAATTGAGGTTCATAAATTGATGAAACCTGCAGGATATAATTGCGATATGCTGGAGATAGTTTGGTGTAAGTAAGGTGGGAATTTATAGGATAAGAAGTATTGCATACAAAGTCATCTAAGTATGTAGGACTTTTATGAGTCCCAGAGGACCTTCTAAGATTTAGTGTTGCTGGTGGAAATTTGATAGTTGTTGTTTAAGATTTTGTGTTTACGATAGGATTTGGTTCTATTTCAAGGATTTGGACAAATGTCGAATCATCATAAAATGATACAAGAGGTGATTGCAAAGGTAAAGGTTTGGGCAGCACTAAATCAGGAAACTGATTAGCGAGTAATTGAGTAGGTGAGAAAGACTGAATAGGAAAAGTGTCCTCATAGAAAACATCTCTAGAAATGATAAATTTTCTAGAAGTTAGGTCATACAGCTTGTAACCTTTGTAACCGTTAGGGTAACCAAGTAGGATACATTGTGATGCCCTAGGTGAAAATTTGGTTATGAGTTGAGGCATGGTGGCTGCATATGCTAAACATCCAAAAACTCTTAAACATTCATAAGTTGGAAGTTTCTTACGAAGAATCTCATAAGGTGATTTGTCTTTCAAAAGAGGAGATGAAGTCCTATTGATGAGATGAGCTATAATGAACACACTCTCACCCCAAAATTTGATGGGCAAGTGAGCTTGAAACATAAGTGCTCAAGCTACGTTTAACAAATGATGATGTTTCCTTTCTACCACATAATTTTGTTGTGGTCTATATGGACATGAAAACTAATGTTAAACAGCATGATCCTGCAAAAACTCAATCAAGGTCAACTCTTTGGCATTGTCAGATCTCAAGCATTTAATAGTTTTGTCAAATTATTTTTGAACAAAAATAAAAAATTGCTTAATCCATATAGGGGCCTCTAATTTTGGTTTAACATTTATATCCATGTAAACCTACTACAATCAGCTACAATTGTGAGAAAATAAAACTTTGCATCATAGGTGGATTTACTATAAGGACCCCATATGTCACAATGAACCAAATCAAAAAGATTTTGTGACAAATTATTCAAAGAGGTAAAAGGAAGTTTTTTTAATTTAGCTAAAGGACAAATTTGTCATTCATTAGAACTGAAATTTAAACGTACAATAAGAGGAATTTTAGCAATCAGAATTTTCAAAACATGGTCAGACAAGTGACCTAACCTAGCATGCCAAAGTTTGGCATTTTGTATAGACTTTGCTGGGAAAACAGAGTTGCAAATAGAATTGAAAATTGGAAAAGAATTGCAAACATTTTTTATTATGAAGAGCCTTATTACATGAAGATTGAAAGGCCTTATTGGAATGCATGGTGTAGAGACCATTGCTTAGGTCACCCTTGCCAATCTTCCTCAATTGTTGGGTTCCCTGGATGGAAAAAAAAAATGTTGGCAACAAAGGTTACTGAGATTGTAGTATTCTGTAATAGTTGACTTACAATAACTAAATTGACACTAAAGGAAGGTATATAAGGTAATTGAACCTATTGCACTAATAGAAACTTGTGTCTTATTTGGCAATGTGACATGCTTATCATGCAAGTATGTGAAAGAATTGAACATGGATAGATCATAGCAAATGTGTGAAGAAGCACCAGAATCAAATATCCAATTGTTGTGATTAGATGACTTGAAAGTGCAAAAAAACCATACCTAGGTAAGAGTTACCTGATTAATCAGAATTTGGTGAGGCAACCTTAGCCATTTGATCTTGAATGAACTGCATCATCATTTGATATTGTTGACCGGTCAGAAAAAAAGAACCATTTGCATCATGTGTGCCAATATTTTTCTTGATCTGCAACATGATTTACAGTAGCAGGAGGCTTAGTTCCTAGACCTTTCTTGTTATATGATGGTGGATACCTAGTGATCTTGAAACATTTCTCCTTAATGTGACCTAAGACTCCACAGTGTGAGTGTAACATCCTCAAAATAATATCTTGAGTTTATATTTGAATTATGGAAGTGTGGTACAAAAAGAATAGTATAGAATTTATTTGAACATAAACACTCTAAAAGAATTCACGTGAAACAGCCATAGAATAAGCATATCTAAGTAAATTAATAGAAAGAAAATCTGGTAAACCAAAGTCAATGTGAAGTCAATAAAGTGATTGAGACAAAATTAAAAACAAGATTCTTGAACAATGTTGAATGATCATTAATGTGGAAGCCTAGGGACTTAAGAGTGAAGAAAAATCTTCAGCCAAATTCCATGTACACTTAAGCCATAAATGAAGGAATATTTGTCATGATTAGATTAGGATAAATATCTTCAAGGATAGTTACCTTGTAACTAAACTAAATCTAACTGAGTTGAAATCTAATTAATTCACTTACTATCTAACTAAATAAACAAATATAAATAGATGTTGAACTTCCAAAATTTTTACACCAATAAACTCTAACTACGAAACTCTTTCTCTCGGCCTATAAACTTTTCACTTGGTGCTTTGCTTTTAATTCTCATTTCCTTATTTGCTTAGACCGTAGCCTCACTTCTATCGTCTTATATACTTCCATTTTCTTCTTTCTTCCACGTAAAGACTTTCATCCTTGAAGTTATTCAAGAAGGACAACCATCTACTTAGTTCATTTCAAAAATCAGACTTACTTGAGGTAGGCAAGGCTTCAATCTCTAGTCAAGTATTTGTTTAGATTAACTTATATGTTTAATCGGGCATACTTTTAGTTATTATTTGGGTTGGAAATTATGTTATTTGAAGGATATTTTATGATGGAAAACGTTGATTTTAACCATAGGATAGATGATGATTTATAAGTTGAATTTTTAGCAATATTGGAAGTCACACTTGATGATTTTTAAGAAGTGATTTGATGATCTATAGGGATGGTTAATATTAATTTTTGGAAGTAGAGGTTGAATGGTATGGAGACAACTGGTTCAAATGCTTGAATACTAAATTTGAGGATGAAGTAGTACGGTGATAAGTGATGATTTCCTTATTTACGAAAATATCGAAACCCGAACAACCCGGTCACAACTATCCAGGTTATATCATTCTAGACTCCCTCTTACCCCGGCCATTTCGAATACACTATGCATGTAACAATCCAAGTTAAAACTCACCCCGGCCATCCCGGACACAAACTATCTATGTTATAACCATCCAGGTTGTACACACCCCGACCATCCCGGACACATCTAGATAGCCATCTATCATTAAGTGAAAGGAAATGTATTATGGTTTATTAGTTAGAATACTAACATGATTTGTTTGTAGCTTGAGGGTAATCAATTGTCATGCCTAAGTTGGTATGATTTTGCTTGAATAAGGTATGGAATCCGAATCATACTTTTGAAACGTATTATGTTATGATGGAAATGTTTTCCATGAGGTTATATGTATTTACTCATGGATTTTATTATTGATGAGAATGATGGATTTTGATATGATGATATGTTGATTCATGTTTCCAAGTCCAGTATGAGATTTGTGAAACATAATGAGACTACATCCAGTACGAGATGTAGAGACCAGGTGCAAATACATGGAATGACATGCATGACTAGCGTAAGACGGCTGCAACATTTCTACATCCATTACTAGGTGTAGCTACATGCAATACGATATGTAGAGGCTATGTGCACCCTGGAAAAATTCATTTCATGCATTCATTTAGTTGCATAATTATTTTATGATGATTTACTAACGTACTAACGTGTTTTGATGGTTTAGATTTTGCCTACTGAGAAATTTTATTTCTCACTAGATTTGTTTCATGTTTTATTTTAGATGGCGTCAATCATCATATTTCTTGATGCGCTAGAGCTTAGATGGTATATCGATGAAGAAAGAAACTGTTATATCTTAACCATGCACCGAGTCATACGTGTATATATTTATTTTGGTCCTCATTTTCCAGTCTCTGTACTTAACAAAATGTTTAATCTGAATGATCTATTCCTACAGTTTGCTCCTGGTTATCCAAACCCAGCCATGGAACCAATATATGTGGTCAGCGAAGAAGAAAGTATTGGAGAGGTTGTCTGAAAATAAAGGCATGGATGTAGGAGTTTTGATGGAGGTTCATGGCAAGCTAAAGGTCTAGAAGGAGAGCTTGAAGCACTTCCTTTGGTGAGCTTTAAAGGACCAATGACAAGAGCTAGGACTCAAGCACTTCAAGACCACATTCAAGCTAACTTGGGCAAGCATGAAGATGCACACCAACTCAAGGATGACAAGAGCTGGATTTTGATGTCTCAAGTCCAATTTAATTCAATAAATTCCAGCACTTGTTAGAAGAAATTCAGTACAAACACTTGTAAATAGTTTTCCACTGTTTTAATCGATTATCTTTGGTCTGTAATCGATTACTAGCATTTCAGTTTCACACAGGAACAAGATTTGACTGTTTTAATCGATTAAATCACATCTGTAATCGATTAAAACAAGACTTGACTGTTTTAATCGATTACGAGATATCTGTAATCGATTACATAAGCCTGAAAATTGTAAATAACTCTGTTTTAATCGATTACAAGTGCGAATTAATCGATTATTTCAGTCTAAAACTGCACTGCACATGTTGGGGAAGCCAAGAGTCACTTAGGAAAGCTTGCACTTCAAGCTTCATTTAGGCTTCATTTCAATTTGCATTTTCCTTACATTTGGTGACATTTAGCTTGTAATTTCATGGCCTATATAAGGTGCCAAAACTGAATGTAACTAAACTTTGGGTTCATTAATACAATTCTGAAAATTGTTGTGAGAGTTTCTCTCTTGTTCTTGTTCAAGAACTTCTTGAGTCTTATCAATGGCTTCCCAATGCTATTGTGGTGATTCTTCCTAGACTTATTGGAGAGCTTGTCCATGGTGTCTTCACCTTCATCCCTAACCTTTCTTCCATCTTCCATTTCTACAATTATAAACCTCTAAACAGCTTAATTCACAAGAAGTGCTGGAAACTTGTGTGTTCTTGAAGTTTGCTTGAAGAGGGGGTTCCATTGCAAGGTAGATTTGGGAAAACTAGTGGTTATGGGTTCAGCTATTACATCAAGTTTGTACCAAAATAATAATGCTAGTTAAGGAGACTACGGTGCTTTCTAGAAGATAAAAATAATGTAACCTAAAGCAATGACTTATGTAAACAAATGAACTTTGACT
>QARZ01000474.1:40025-72987 GCA_013407115.1 Glycine latifolia
ATATATATATATATATATATATATATATATATATATATATCAGCTTACCAAACTTTTATGATTTCTATACTAGGATCCGTCCAGTAAAGACAATATAGTAATTATCCAAAGAAATCTTAAAAATTTAACCCAAATAAAACAATAATATATAGAATAATTTAGGTCATTAATGTGAGCAAGTAGGTCTTTCCTTCTTGGTGAACTTTCCTTTGCAACTTGAACTGCACAAGCCATTGGAGATTCTGTAGGCATTGAAGAACTACCTACTTGCATGTGCTTCTCATCTTGAGAAACAAGATCAAAAACCTTATCAATGGATGGCAAAGGATCCATTAATAGGATTTGGCCTCTCACATTCATGAAATTCTCATTAAGCCCCATAAAGAACGTATAGACACATTCACTTTGAAGGTGATTGATGGAGTGCCTTTAGTTAAATATTTTTCTATCATTCTTAGCTTATTTGACTTCTCTTGAACTTTTATTTTTCCATTCTAATTCAGTTTTTGTCTTAGGCAAGTTAGTGGGCTTAATTGCTAATTGTTGCGTATTTTTGGATTTTATGTTCACTTGATGTATCTGCCTTGTATAGAACCTACAGAGCTCTACGGAACTCTGAATTGAGCGTTCTTGTAGTCTTTAGAAAGATAACGAAAAGATCTACAAGTTTTCCAGAAATAAGCTGAGGCCAATTCTGTCATTTGGAGGTTCATTTTAGGCTTTGAAGTCAGAACCACTACACTTGTATTTTGGGCTGCGAGTTGGACTTTTATTGGTGTAAATAGCATAAATAATTAGAATTGATGGGTTGTTCATGGCCCATTCTTTTCTTCAAACTTAGTCACTATATATTAGTGACATTAGGAGGAATTAATACTTTACATTTCATTTTGCAAAAAAACAGTTTTACATTTTTCTTTTTAAGTTTTTAGAATCAAAACCCTTTCTCTTATTTTCTCTCAACTGTTCTTCCTTGTTCTTCATTGTTCTTCATTTTCGTTTTCCCTTCTTCCATTTTCGTGCACTTATTTCATGGGGCTTTCATTGATGATGATCATGGAAGGCCAAATAATCAATCAATCCAAGGATCCAACCCAAGCAAGAGAAGAATTTGAGTTCTGGTTTGGTATTTCGAATTCTGTGTGAATGTTCACTTTCTTCTTCAAATGCTATTCCGTTTTCATGATTATGAATGCGTTTAGGATTGAAAGCAGATTTGGTTATGGATTCATTTCCTAATTTCGAATATAAATCACAGATTAATTGGATGATATTTCAATTAGGATTGTGGTTTCAATTAATTTAGGGGTTAATTCGATTGAACTGCTTCTCATGAAATTGAATGAACTTTCACAATAGGATAATTTTCTGAGAACGATGATGATTCGAATAGCTTGGTTTGGTGAATTGGATTGATGCTCTTTAATCTGTTTTACATTACTTGTTATCAGTTTTGTTAGTTTCTTCATTGATCTTTAATCGTAGTTTGTGTTTTTGCAATTTTTACTTCGCGCCTGCAAACTGTTCAACAAAAATCCCCTTTACTGTTAGTAGTGAATTGAAGATAGAACCATATTGATAGTGTCTTTGAGTCGACCTAGGTTAATCCTGTGCTACAAAATTAGCGTAGTTTAATTATTTTGAAGCGACACGACAAACGCTTATCAAAACTAGCACCGTTGCCGGGGACACGGTTCATTGTGTGCTAGCTTTAATTCACTGCAATTAGTTCATAGTAGTAGTAATATATAATTAAAAAAAAGTTACATTCACTGCATATTTACATTTTGCTGCACAACCGCACTTTGTTACATAATTGCATGATTGTTCTTGTTCATTATGCAGTGTGGATGATGTAGTTTCAAGTGTGCTGTAAAAAAAATAGAGAAAACAGAGCAAAAACAGGGAGAAAACAGAGTAGTAGTAGGGAGAGAATTAGTGTAGTGTAGTTGTTTTTGTAGTGTCATTTTGCTGTCCAAAATTTTTCAGACCTGTGCAGTTTTGCTTTGCAATTTGTTTTCCAAAGTTTATCCTCCATTTTAAACAAAAGTAACCCTTTTAAGGATTGGGTCTAGGTTAAAATTAGCAAATTCGGCCTCTAAGTAGAAGTTTTGGACCAGTTTTTACAATTGTCGTAGGGGCATTCTGGTAATTTCATAGCAAACGATCTCAGAATGGACTGAAATTTTACCAGAATGTGTGAAAAATTAATACATCAAGGTGAACTATTATAAAGTAACATGTTCATCAGGGGTCCGAATCGCGAAATTCCTTCATTTAGGCCATTTTTTAGGCGATTTTCTATTTTCATGATTTTTAAAAATCACCCAAAAAATCAAAAAAATCAATCATGATTTTTAGACATTCACTGTTATTTTTCTAGATTTTTTTTAAAAAAAATTTAGGGCAGTTTTCCAATTTCTATTTAATTTCAGCATATATGGTGAGTAGTGTCCTGGTAGAGTAGCTGTCTGATATTTCTGTGTTGTCTGTGTTTATTGTTCCTTATGAACTGAATTGTGTATTTCTAGGTCCACATCAAGTGAATTACATGCATATGATCCTGAGATAGATAGGAAATTTCACAGATTAAACAAATATAATATTAGTTTAGATGACTTTGATAGTGTAGTTTTAAACAGTAGCATAGTGTCTTCTGACTTTGATTATGAATTTACTTCTAATCCTTCTACTTCTGAACATCTTGATACAATGGCTGATAACAACCTAACTCTTAAGGAATTGGCTACACCTGATGTTGTTTACCAACCTTGGTGTATTCAATATCCTGAGACTGAGGTCAGTTATGAGCTAAAATCTGGACTGGTCCATTTGCTTCCAAAGTTTCATGGTCTTGCAGGTGAAGATCCACACAAGCATCTTAAGGAGTTTCATGTAGTGTGTTCCACCATGCGACCACATGACATTCATGAGGATTATGTCAAGATGAAGGCATTTCCTTTTTCACTGGATGGTGTGGCCAAGGACTGGTTGTACCTTCAACTAAATCCTATCAACACTTGGAAAGATATGAAGAGAATATTTCTGGAGAAATTCTTCCCAGCATCCATCCGGAAGGAGATTTGTGGTATAAGACAAACTAGCTGGGGAGACATTGTATGAGTACTGGGAGAGATTCAACAAACTGGGCGCTACATGCCCTCACCATCAAATCAGTGAGCAATTATTAATTCAGTATTTTTATGAAGGTTTGATGTTGATGGATAGGAGTATGATAGATGCAGCTAGTGGAGGCGCTTTGATGGACAAGACCCCTCTTGCTGCAAGGCAGTTGATTTCTAACATGGCAGCCAATTATCAACAATTTGGTACTAGAGGTGTTGCTATATCCAAGGCTGCAAATGAAGTTTCTATTTCTATGGTTGCTGATAACTAGAGGTTGGAGAACAAATTGACAGAGTTGACATCCCTTGTGAGGAAGCTTACTATTGGTCAACAACAGAATGTGATGGCAGCCAACCAACCAAGACTTTGTGGTATCTGCTGTGCGCCTGATCATCCAACAGATGCATGTCCCACTCTCCAAGTGTAACACCCCGTATGCATCCGGTGTATTAACATATTACTTAATCAGATAAGCGCAGTAATTAATATAAAATCAATTAATTACAACCACGGAAGCGTTTTCAAAACCATGTTTGTTGATTCATTATGTATGGTACGCATCAAACCTAAAACACTGAACATCAACACAAGCCAGCCTCATCGATCCAAACAACATAAACGACGGCACATGAATAATTAATATCTCTACGGATATATCAGGAGAAAGCCACAAGTATATATATATATATATATATATATATATATATATGTATATATATATATATATACATACATATATACATCATCTTGATACTTACAGTATCTAATACAAAAGAATAAGTAGCAAGTGCTCTGATCTCAAAGATCACTTCCTCACACGAGGGTATACAGTCATATACAGTCCATGTACAAAACATAATATAACCACAATATGTGCACCCACACATATCTTCCCTCTACAGGGTACAAGGTATAACAACATAAACAAAATGAGCCTCCCAGCTCGCAAAATGCTGCAACAACTGTCCCTACTGGGGCCTTCTGCCCTGGGAACCGTCACCTCTGCCAGATGAGTCTCCTGCAAAAACATAATCCCCACACGGGGTGAGATACACATCTCAGTAAGCTCAGGGTCCTTGGAGGCATCTCCTCCACCCTGGCTCACTTTCCATGACACACGTCATCAAAGGCATCACAATCAATGGCCTCCCGGCCCTCATAACAATACATAGCCAATCATCTAGCTCTAATGTATACAACAGGGATCATCATCACCCTGTACAGAATACCCCAGAGAATAGGTCTCATCCACTACGGGCCCACCTATCTCTGGGTCTTTAAGGGATCATCATCACCCTTACATAAAGATGCATCATCATCAGCATGTAGTGTGAGGCCAGAACTCACACCCCGTATCATCCCATCGGGAGCTACCCCTTTACGCATGGATGCACGATATATGGTACCTCCGAGAATAGGTCTCATCCGCAACGGGCCCACCTATCTCGAGGAGGTGCGCTCTACTTCTAGGGAGGTCCATATCTATCTACTGGCCAGAAGATCTATTCAACAGGTAACCATACATACAAAGCATAGAAGCATGCATACATATCATTATGAGAAGCAACAACCAATCCAATGCATGCATCATGAATGCAACCATCACTCCCTCGGAGTATGGTGGAACACAGCCGTGGGAAACACTCCCAAGAAACCAAGAACTTACCTGGCAAAGCCGTGCTCTGCGGTTCAATCCCTGAACGGTGGTTTACGCCACTGACACCCTCGGTGTCACGCCCTATACAAGGCATATAAGTTCAATCAGACACCAATCCAATCATACAAGGCATAAACACATCAACGGTCCTCAACCGTTATAACGAAAGGAACGTCCTTCCTTTCCAAAACCTCTAAGTCATCTAACTTAAGGTTATCAAGACTAACCCATTCAATAGACCACTTACAGACCCTTAGCGGTCTATCTCGGCCTAACCATGGCCCTAGAGTCTCCACAAGACTCGGTACAAGCCAAAACAAAGAGCTCAAAGCTCTATACAGGCCAATACTCAAGATTATACAACATGGCTTGAACGGTTTCTTTCACACAATAACACTGTTCCTAAAGCCTCTCTAGCACATAAAGATTAAGTATCAAGGCTCATGCATATTCTACAATCATCAATAAACCAACATACTAGCTATACATGCATTTCTCAGAGCCAAGAATCAAAGTCCATGAAATCAATATTTCAAAGCTAATCCTTCATCACAACAACATTCTAAACATACTTTTCTAAAGGACCCAAGTCTAATTCCAGCTCTAGCTCAAAAGGGTCACTATTCATCCCAAGAACAAAATCATAAATCAATCGGTAAAACTTGAGTTTCTTACCTCTAAACGGTCAAGGAATGCTAGAAGATCATTTCCCCAAGCCTTAACGTCCTTGAATCGCCGTCTTTCTCCGAAAACTCAAGCTTTCCAAAGTTCCCTAGAGAAAGGGATCTCTCCGATTGATGATTTTTAGGAAAAAGTGATGAAGGATTCTAGCTCATAGGATGATTCCCTACAAGTTTCATGTTTGAAGGGAAGTGTTTTGGTCAAGAAATGAAGGTCTAGGAAGCTTGGTACCTTCAACAATGGAGGAAAAGCGTTCAGACAAAGAAGAGAAGGGTTTTTGACCAGAAAATCGCGAAAATGGCCTTTTATAGGCCCCCCAGCGCGAGTCCCACGCTACTAGCGTGGCTCCCACGCTACCGGCGTGGCATTCTAGTGGAAAATGGCTTTCTGGAGCACTTCCCACGCTACTAGCGTGGCTCCAGTCGTCGCTAATCCCGTCACTAATGCTTTTGCGACAGAAAATTAGCAAATTTAAACTTTTCTTTCTTTTTCTTTTATTTATTAAACCTTGGTTATTATACCAAGAGACAGAACAAGCTGCTGAAGTTTCTGCCATGCAACCTGGACAACCATTTAGACCTCAACAGCAGTATAATCCTTACTCCAACACTTATAATCCTGGTTGGAGAGATCATCCAAATTTGAGGTATGGTCCTAGTCCACCACAACAGCAGCAGCCCTTCAGACCTCCACAGCAAGACTTCCAGCCTGCCACCACCAAATACCAACCTCTCCCATTCAGACAACAGCCACAGTTCCAGCAACCTGCACCTACACCTGCACAACCTGTGCATACCAGTTCTGGACCTTCTTTGGAGGACTTGATGAAGCAAATGGCCACCACCAACAAAACCTACTTTGTTTTTTCCATCGAGAGCCATGAGCATAGCTCTGTGCCAAGATCTTCGATTAAATGTTGAGAAACAAGGACAAGACATGGATGATTTGAAGGATGCATATAGAAAGCATCATCGTGATTCTTCATTTGAATCGTTGTTGTTGAGGAAAAACAAATAATGAAGAAGAAGATGGAATTAATGATGATCGTAGGAACAACGAAACACCAAAGAACGATTGAAGATCAGAGAACAAAGAACAAAGAACAAAGATCAGATGGAAGAGATCACATGCATGCGAAGAAGGATTGATTGCGGAAGGATTTCTTCTAATACCATATTAAATCAGAAAGAAAGAGGTAAAGATGAATCTCATTTCTTAATATTGATCATTGGAAAACTATTACACTGTGTTGGTTAAATAATCGATCACTTGGTTAGTTACATGACACCTATTAAGCAAAGTAACTGACAATTAAGAAGCTAACTAACTGAAAGTTAAGCAATTACTATAACAAACTAATTGAGAGTTCTAATAGTAGGGGTAAGGTTGCAGATTCTAGTGGCTCTATGTTATGTTTTTTTCATACAAAGACAGTTTCACATTTGTTTCTACATTGCAATTTTTCGAACCAAGTATGGAATGCAGTCTACAGGTGGTTAGGTGTTGCTATTGTTCAACACAATGAAATTCAGCAGCATTACGTGCAGCACGGTTCTTTGTTTCGGGATAATTAGAAATTTTGAAGGATACATTATATGTTATGGCATACTACTTGTTGGTTTATCTAGATAGAGAAGAATAAGGTTATATTCCAAAAAAAAATTCTTGATATTTCTTCAGTTCTCCTGCATATACAAGGTATCTCGTGGACCTGGTTTAGATACAAGACTCCTTTTACAAGTGGCGTAACTTTTGCCAATCGGTCTAAATAGTCCCATGGACTGTTTGCATATGGTCTATTAGAAAATTTATTAACTTTTCTTCCGCCTTGACTTTTACTTTGCCAATAAAAACATAGACTATTTACTCTTTATTTTTTAGAATTTAATTATAATACATTGGTAAGGATGAGTCCTGGTTCAACTGTAAAATCATGTCTTAGTAATTTATTAGTTATGACTTCAAATTCGGAAACAATCTCTTCATATATGCAAGGATATGACTAGTACGTAATTTTTTTTTTTTAATTATAATACATTGGTTTCTACTTATATTATATAAATGTATGTAAAAAAAAATTAATCACTGTCCATTAAAATTAAACTCATATTTGATGAGTTATCAGAATGACTGAAATCAACAGTTCTTGTTTTGGTATAAAATAACTTTCTTCTATACTAAAGGCCCACGATAGACTAATCGACTTCTTCATTCGGCAAGCTTAGATAGACTACCAGAATTAGTTACGGAAAATTATTTTTTCGGTTACCAACAATAATTAAAATAAAAAAAAAATTGGTCCCACTATTAATTTATTTAATTCAATTAAATTCATCTTTTAATAAAAAAGTTAAATTTAATCTTTTATCTTTCAAAACTTTTCAATGCGACTCTTTCCGCCATATTGCCAAAAATGACGTTAACACTGTATACATGACTCAAACAGCTTAGCACCACAATGAAAAGTTTGGTTAGCCATCCTAATGTCACGACACCGACAGAAAGGATCACATTGAAGAGTTCTTGAAAAATAAGAGATGAAATTGAACTTTTCATTAAAAGTGAAATCAAATTGAATTAAAAAAAAATAGACGAAACAAATTAGTAAGTTAGCCAAATAAAAACTATTCTTATAGTTCTGAAAACTTGAACTTGAAGGGCCAAATTATGAGTATTATAATACGCATCATGCATTGCCATTGTTCATCCACAGTACTTGAAAATTGACCAACTTGACGTGGGGTGCAAGGGAGTTGACTTTTTTTGGGTACAGCAAGAGAGTTGAACTGTGGTCTATATTTAACAATAAGAAACTTTCCTTTCAATCTCAAGATTTAATCATTAGTCTAAATTCTTCTAAAAGTTCCTGAAAGATATAGACAACTCCATCACTTGAGGTAAGTTTTTTCTTTAATTATCTTCAAATGAGTTCGAAAAGTGACCTGTTCTAAATCTCATACTATATGAGTCCATATTATTTCTTCGATCTTTATATTTACTATTTATACTTTCTTACCAAAATGGAATTGTACAGTAAAGAGAAGAAGCCGTTTTTATGCATAATACACAATCATCTGGTAGTCAAAGAAGTGTAACACGCAATATGGAATCAAAGGACAATGTTGAAGATAACGATCAATTTCAGATATCTGAGAAAATGATAAGAGAAGAAGCGGTAAATGTTCCAAGATTAATGTGATCGATAATTTTCTTCTGTGTTGAATTTTACATTAAGGCATCTTACAACTGGTAAAACCGAGAAACATTTTAATTGTTTCATATGTTGACAAACTGTAAAGATTAATAGTTTCAATGAAATAAAGCCACAATGTTTGAGTTCGGGAAGTGTCCAAAATCTTATTATATTGAAGCTCCTTTCAACAGTTAGCATGGATAAAGATGCTTCCAAGGTTGTCTCGTTTGAAGTACTATTATCTTGATAGACACAATGATAGTACTGTGAGGCAAAAGGATATACTGAATCATTTGCGTCAGGCACTAGACAATATCTCTTTTGCAAATAAACCACATAAGGGGAGAGCTATCAGGTCATGTAAAACAGAAGAAGAGCTTGATTGCAAGGTAAAGGCAGAACCCAAATTAATAATAGTCTATTTGGTCAGTTCCTTTGAGAATTTTTCTGGATTTTTTGACCATTTTTTTCCTTGTATTGCTGTGTCCAAACACTTCAGAAGTTGAATTATATGATGATACATGGAAGTAGAAACTTGGCAGAGGAAAAGCAGTTATTTAGAAATAAAAATATGTGCTACAAGACAGATGATTCTTCAAGTTCATCTCTTCTAGTGATCATGAAAAATGTAAATTAAGAATTTTGATCCGTTTGTTTTATTTTGTGCTATTATTTTAAGCTTCTATTATATATCTTATATAATAGTATAATTGTTAACCATTACTTGTTCATTTATTGTTTGTTTGGTATATTATGAATTATATACATGGTGACTCCAGGTACAGATGAAATATAGTTACTACAATCGTCTCTATAAACAGAACAATTGTGATAAACTCCTTAAAAAAATCAAACATTTTGAAGCCACAAGGAAAAAGTCAGCAAAATTAAAACAAAGCATCAGAAATAAAGAGAAGGTAAAATATTAAATACATATCTTGGTTGAAAAGCATTTCTTGTTAATCTTTTAAGGACTAATTAATCTCACTGATATCTTCTTTGTTTCTTTTAGATTATGAGTGATGAGTTAATCGAGATGGGGAAGAAAAAGCATGCACTTGAGACCAAAATTAAATATGTTGATAGAGAAATAGATCTCATATATGAAGAATTAAAGTCTTTTCACAAGCACTATAAAGAAGAAAATTACCAAAAGGATGCATCTCTTTTTATGCTTCAGGAGATGAAAAGAAGAGAATACAGGGTCCTCAAATGTAGCAACTTGGAATATGATTTCATTCGCTTTCATGATATCTATTTGGAGAAGCCTTTATCACAAGAGAGGTCAGTGTATCTTCATTTCTTTATGGTTTAATGAATATAAAATGGGAGAAGAATTTTCTGTCTACCAACAAGAAACTCTGTATGTTATAATATATTTTTGAAATATCATATTCATACAATAAAATTATACAACTTATACAAAACTCTTTTCTCTATCACTCGTCATCACATCATTCATCTTATTCCAAATTTCTCTCTTTGCATTAAAGAAGATTCTAGAAAGAACCAAATTAAAAGAATTTCTCAGCATTCTGCGTAATTCTTAATTTCATTTTATACTTTACCTATAAAGACAAAATAGATAAGCAATATGCACATGTAGAACATAAAGATTTTTATATCATAAAGATCTGGCAAACAAGTTTAGATTAATTGATGGTCTCTAAAATATATAATTAAATCTGTTTTATGTGTTTCCTATTTCTTTTTTTCAGGAGAAGGCGTAACAAACAAACTTAACATATTCGTTCTTTCATAGAACTGAAGTGAAGCCATTGTATAATAAACTGAAGAATGTATTCACGCCTTAGCTAAAGTGCTTGTATTGATATTTTGTAACCAAAAAAAAGTGCTTGTATTGATGCTAAGAAAAAATAAAAACCTTCCAAGGTCATTGGCAAGGCAAAAGAAATTTGCAATGTTTCCTTTATTTCAAAAAAGAAAAAATATCCCCAATTTTTGTGTAATTCAGTTAGTTTGTTAGAGGAAAAATAGCTAAAGTAGTTAGAATCTATCCAAATCAATCTGGGACCTTGAGTTGTATGAATACTATGCATTATCAATGAATTTCTGTGAAGAATACATTCAGTGAAATTGTGATATCTTCTTGCACTATCTGTGGTATCAAAGCTTTGTTCTTGATCCTGGTTCTTGAGAGAAAGCATGGCACCCTCAAATGGAAATGTTCCTATGAATCTTCCAATCTTGGCATCAAAAAATTATGATAGATGGAGCTCGCAAATGAAAGTGCTCTTTTGGTTTCAAGAAGTATTGGAAGTGGTGAATGAAGGAGTCAAGGAGCTTGGGAGGCATCCAACAGATAAGCAGAAAGCTGCTCATCAATTAAGCTTAAAGAAAGATGCCAAGGCTCTCTTCTTGATACAACAATGCATGGATCCTGACAATTGGGAGAAGATCTTAATAGCAGAAACTGCAAAAGATGCATGGGACATCTTGGCTCGGTTCTATGGGGGTGCTGACAAATTAAAAAAGGTGAAATTGCAGACCCTAAGAAGGCTGTATGAATTACTGCATATGACTGATCAAGAAAGTGTAAGTGATTACTTTACTAGATTGATAGCTATCACAAATCAAATGAAATCTTGTGGTGAGACACTTTCAACTGCAATGATAATTGTAAAGGTGTTGAGAACACTAACTAGTAGATTTGATCAAGTAGTTGTTGTATTGGAAGAATCAAAAGATCTTGAGTCAATGAAAATTGAAGAGCTGCAAGCAACTCTTGAAGCCCGAGAGCTGAGACTAAATGAGAGGAGTTTTGTGAAGACTGAGCAAGCTTTACAAGCTCAGTCCAAACAGAAAGGAGGTGATGGAGGAAAGAATTACAAGGGGAAAAGGAAAATGGAAGAATAACAAGTGGAAGAACCAAGAAAAAGGCCAAGGTAGCAATTATGAGCAGAATCAAAATGATGGAGGCTCCAAGAAACATGAAGGGAGCAAAAACAATGAGAAAAGAAGAATTCCAAGGAAAGATGTGCAGTGTTACAACTGCCAAAAATATGGCCATTATGCAAATGAGTGCAGAGGCAAGAAAGTGCCAAGAAAGCAAGAAGGAGAAGCACAAATGATTCATGAGGAAGATTCTGAATCAGATGAAGTTCTGTTGATGGCTACTACAAACTCAGAAGATGACAAATCTGATTTGTGGTATCTTGATACAGGGTGTTCAAATCATATGTCTGGTCATCGAGAATGGTTCACAAACCTTGATGAAAGTGTAAAGAATAAGGTCAAATTTTCTTACAACAACACTATGACTGCTGAGGGATTGGAGAGAGTGATGATCCAATAGAAGAATGATCAGCAGGCTGCCATAACTGAAGTGCTCTATGTCCCAAACATGAAGACTAACTTGTTGAGTCTTGGTCAATTACTGGAGAATGACTACTCAATGAAGATGGAGCACAATCATTTAAAGGTGTTTGATAGTAAAGGGAGACTAATCTTGAAAGCTTCTCTGTCAAAAAAAATAAAACTTTCAAGATTGGTGTTCAAGTCATGCAAAATCATTGTCTGGCTAGTGAGTGCAGCAGTGAGACTTGGTTGTGGCATCAAAGGCTTGGACATTTGAATTTAAGAAGTTTAAGCCTATTGAAGAGTAAGAATATGGTCAAAGGTCTTCCTTCAATTGTGCAGCCAAATGAAGTATGTTCTGACTGCTGTGAGTCCAAGCAAACTAGAAAGTCCTTCAAGTTAGAAATTCCCATCAGGACAACTGAAAAGCTAGCAGTAATTTCCTCAAATGTATGTGGACCGAGGTAGCTTCTCTTGGTGGAAATAGCTACTCTGTTTCCTTTATTGAAGAGTTTACAAGGAAGATGTGGTTGTATCTCATTAAAAGAAAAAGAGAAGTGTTTAATGTTTTTCAAAAGTTCAAATTGATGGTTGAAAAACAAAATGGAAAGTTAATCAAAGTACCGAGAACTGATGGAAATGGTGAGTATGTCTCACATGAATTTCAGAAATTTTGTGACCAAGAGACAATAATACATAAGGTGGTAGCTCCATATACACCTCAGCATAATGGAACAATAGAAAGAAGAAACAGAACTCTTCTTGACATGACAAGAAGTATGCTGAAAGCAAAGAAGATGCCTGCCTATTTCTGGGGTGAAGCAGTGGCTACTGCAGCTTATATCTTGGATAGAAGTCCAACCAAGAGGCTGCAGGGTATGACTCCAGAGGAAGCCTTTTACCTCAGTCATTTTAGAATTTTTGGCTCATTATGCTATAGGCATGTACCTGAACAGCTTAGAAGGAAACTTGATGATAAAGCTGAGCAAATGATCCTTCTAGGGTATCATTCAACTAGATCCTACAAGTTGTTTGACCCTAAGAAGAAGAAAATTGTGATAAGCAGTGATGTTGTGGTTGATGAAAAGAAGAATTGGAATTGGGAAGCAAGCAAGACGGACAACAATGTTGGCAGTATTACTGTGAGTCTTGATGATAATCAGGACAATATGGAAGCTGCTGTTGAAACTCGGATCAGAAGGTCACAAAGAGAAAGACATGTACCACCAAGGTGGCATGATTATGAGTTGTTTCCTAATTCTGCAATCACAACAGAAGGCGAGCTTGTGCATTTTGCACTATTAGCTGAAGCTGAGCCTGTCAGTTTTGAGCAGGCTATGGAGATTCCAAATTGGAGATGCCATGCTAGAAGAACTTAGATCAATTGAGAAGAATGAGACTTGGGAATTGGTAACTTTGCCAAAACAGAAGAGACCTATTGATGTAAAATGGGTTTACAAGACAAAAGTCAAGACTAATGGTGACATTGCTAAGCATAAGGCCAAGTTAGTTGCTGAAGGCTTCTTGTAGAAACCTGGCCTGGATTTATATGAGGTCTTTGCACCTGTTGCAAGGATTGAAATAATAAGACTTGTAATCGCATTGGCAAGCTTCCAAGGTTTGTCATTATACCAATTAGATGTGAAATCTGCTTTACTAAATGGTCCACTAGAAGAGGAAGTTTATGTTTCCCAATCTCCTGGCTATGAAGTAAAAGGGCATGAAGACAAAGTATATAAGTTGAAGAAGGCCTTGTATGGCCTAAAACAGGCTCCAAGAGCCTGGAATATGAGAATTGATGGCTTTCTAAAGCAATTGAGATTTGTCAAGTGCATCACAAAACATGTAGTGTATGTTAGGCATTTCACAGCAACAAGCATACTAATAGTATGCCTATATGTTGATGATTTGTTGATAACTGGAAGCAGTGAAAAGGAAATTACAGAATTCAAAACCAAAATTATGAGAGAATTTGACATAAGTGATTTAGGGGTGCTATCCTATTTCCTTGGCATTGAATTTACTCATACATGCAAGGGTATTTTCATGAGCCAAAAGAAGTATGTTGAAGATGTGTTGAAGAGGTTTAGTATGATGAATTGTAACTCTGCTTGTACACCTGCAGAGACCGAAATAAGATTACAGAAGGATGGCATTGATGAAGCAGTAAATCCTACTCACTACATGCAGATAGTAGGTTCCTTGAGGTATTTGTGCAATACTAGGACTGACTTGGCCTATATTGTTGGTGTGATAGGTAGATATATGGGGCATCCAAGGGTATCTCATCTTACTGCAGCCACGAGAATCCTAAGATATGTTAAAGGATCTCTACATTTTGGCATACTGTATCCTAACAGAATAAATGAAGGTGCAGCTGAATTACTTGGCTACTGTGATTCGGATTGGTGTGGAGATAAGGATGATAGAAAGAGTACCAAGGGCTATGTGTTCATGGTTGGTGAAAAACCAATTTCTTGGTGTTCAAAAAAGCAAAATGTTGTTGCTTTGTCATCCTGTGAAGCTGAGTATGTTGCTGCCTCAATAGGAGCTTGTCAGGCTCTCTGGTTAGAAACCTTGCTTAAGGAATTGAAGCTTAGAGAGGCCAAACCAATGAAGCTACTGATTAACAAAAAGTTAGCAATTGATTTGGCAAAACACCCTATTGCTCATGGCAAAAGCAAACATATTGAGACCATGTATCATTTCCTTCGTGATCAAGTCAGCAAGGACATATTGGTGTTGCAGCATTGCAGAACAGAGGAGTAGATAGCTGACATCTTGACCATGCCCTTGAAGAATGCTAAGTTTGTAGAACTAAGAAGTAGACTAGGTGTACAATCTATGACTAATCTGAATTAGGGGGTGTATTGGTGTAATTCAGTTAGTTTGTTAGAGGAAAAATAACTAAAGTAGTTAAAGTCTATCCAAATCAATCTCGGGCCTTGAGTTGTATAAATACTATGCATTATCAATGAATTTTTGTGGAGAATACATTCAGTGAAATTGTGATATCTCAGTGTGCATATTTCTATAGAGGGAGAGTGTGTGAAACACCAAAGTGTACAAGTGTGTGAGTATCATAGTAAATGTGTGTAAACTAAGTGTATGAGCATTCTTGCACTATCACCCAATACATATTAGTTGTAACAAATGCCAATTGCTTTGAATCTTCACCATAGAAAATCAAATTTTGGTTTATAACCATAATAAGAATAATATTCGAACCCCAAATTAAGAACGATGTAACCCCGAATTCTAACGCTACCATGGATGCAGTCAAGTGGGTTACAAGTTTGAAATAAAAGATACAATACAAGCCCTAAGTTCAACTAGTTGAGACATAGTGCCCGTTAAAAATTTGATGGAATTGATTTTTGAATTGTTGAATATGATTGGGATATGTATCTAAACTAATTTGAACTATATATTTGCATTATTGAAACAATGAAACATGTATTGTTCATTAAAAAAGTATGAGAATTAATATTTTTCTAATTTCAAGGACTGTTCAACTTGTCATATTGATCTTTCAACGAAACAGAAAACAATGTAGACCACCATCTGCAATTTTGCATAATGTAGCCAATAACTACAAATTCATACTAATAATTTCAACACTTTTCCATTTAAAATATACAATAATAATAAATAAATAAAAATATATTTGTGTATCTGGATACGAGTTTTTAAATTAACAAAATTTTTCGGTGTGAAGACTTTACGTGTAATATCTTATATCAACTATTTGATGAGTGAAAATCTATATAGCAAACTCTGTTTTTACTTTTCAAGTCTAAAACTAAGCTTGAACTTTTCTAGTTTGTATCTAGTACATTTTGCACTCAGATATATACTTCTATTTATAATGTTAAAGAGATTTGGATTTAGGCCTTTTCAAAAAAGGATAGATTTAAATACATTTCATATATTTTTGTCTTTATATTTGAAAATAAAAATTATCTCATATTTTTTTATCGTAAGAAGCTTCCTGATATAAGGTAAAAATGATTCCCAAATAATCACATGAATAATTATGATAAGTAATCACATGATCTGATCCTTATATGGTAGTAATAAAATCTTGTTCTTACTTTATGGATAACTTTAACATTTATAAAATAATACTCTTTGTTTATATATTAATTATATTCTTGATGCTAACAAAGAATATAATAATATTTCACTAAAAAAATTATTTGATTAAATTAAATTATCTAATTTAATTATAAATAAATTATTTTCTTTTAAAAAGATTGGAATACTCGTTTGTGTGTGACTTCGTAGGTTCAATATTAAAACAGTAGTACTTAATCATAATTTATTTACTAATCAAGGTAAACATCTAGTAACACTCCTTAACGTCCGAGTAGCATGAATAACATCTTTTACCTTCAAGAACTAATAGAAGAATAATGTAATATTTTTTTTACATCATTTACCACTTAAGGTTAACTCTATAGTATATATTACTATCAAACTCTAATAAGTTAACACATTATATTTAATTAATGAATAATTTAATAAACTCTTTTCTTCTTTCATTTAATTGCCCTGACCAAAGTCTTAATTTTGTCATAGAACTCAAACTTGTTACCTAGAGTTGATGAATTCGTTCTTGATTAATCATTAATTCTACAAATATTTAATCATATCTAATATTCATTCAACTAGTGACCTAAGACATTAAGTGTCCGAAATTAAAATATTACAAATAACTCTTATATTTTTTTTTGAGAATTTCCTATTGACATATCAATATAATATTAACTATTATAAATTTTCAATTAAGTCAGTTCAATGATGATATCCACATATACATCATATATACATGCAATTTAATAATGAGATATATTAATAACAAAAATCATTACATATATATTGATTTATCCGAATTATTGATGTCTTATTCACAATGATCAAGAATAATTTAGACTAAATTTATAAAAGACTTGTTTTTCATTATCATAATCTCTATCTTGATAACAAGTCTCTAATTTTAATCAATGGCTTGTCAAATTAATAATTTAACAAAACAACAAATATGATAATAAAATAAAGAACAATTATTTACTAAAATTAATAACATGATGAATTTGATCTTGTGCATCCACATTTATGTTTAAAAACCCCTTTCAAGAGATTGAGATTCCAAAATGAATTTTGCGTATCCCAACAGCAGTTAGAAATTTCACTCCAATCAACATGTTTAAAAGACCATTGTGATGAACTTTGTTGGTCCCACGTTGCACTTTTATACAGGATTCAAGAGTAACAAAAACCTTAAGGAGCCAGATTAGATGGCACTATGTTAACAATCAGGATTACAATGACAAAATTTAGGCCAAAATACAACAACAAAAAAATGAAACTATACATTGCTTAATAAGTATGGTTCATACCAAACCTACAAACTACTAGCAGTTACATAATTCTTCTCACCTCATCACAAAACTCCTTCACTTAAGAATAAAGGAGAGAAGCGGAGGGCCTAGGATAATTAAACTTTTTAGCAGCATCTATACTTCCTTTGCTAGTAGACGCAGGGAGTCCATTGGGGTGGCCCAGGCCAGAGCCACTAACTCTACGCTTTTTATGATCACCATTTTTCACCTGATCATTTGGTTCGCGTAGCTGCTCCAATGCTCTCACCACCTCATCCATATTTGGCCTGTATTTGGGCTCTACAGAAAGACATTGAAAAGCAAGGGTGGCTGCCCTTTGAGCTTGGGTAAGGGAATACTGTCCTTCAAGACGACTATCCATCACGCGAAAAACTCTGCGTTTGTTAGAAAGGTAAGGCTTTGCCCATTCAACTAGGCATTGCTCTCCGGATGGTCGGTTCTTGTCTATGGCGCGCCTTCCTGATAACATTTCCAAAAGAACTACTCCAAAACTATAGACATCACTCTTGGCAGTGAGGTGACCTGGTAAAAATGGAGAAAAAATTGGTTAGTCATAAAATTTTCTATGGATCAACCCCTTGTTTGTATATTATGCTAAAAACTTAGTGACTTAGATTTAGTTGTTTCACAAATCTATAAATAAAGATTGAAACAGAATAGTCTTTTGCAGAAAGTGTATATGATATTATATATTACATCCTATGAAAAGTGGTGCCAGCAACAGTATTCTGCAAAAGCTTGGAGAAAGTAATGCAGCTTAGTGGTACTATTATTGTACATATAAGAATATTTGAAACCATTCCTATGCAATGATGTCTAAAGAGTCCTAGACAAAGAAAATGACCTGGAATTGATCTATATATAGTCCATCAACAAAAACAGTATATTTTGATGTGGAAAACTGTTGCATGGAAAGCCAAAAAGCAAGTCAGGAACCCGATTTGACAAACACCAGATACTGTACCTGTTGCTAGATACTCTGGTGCTGCATATCCATGGGTTCCCATGACCCTAGTAGAAACATGGCTCTTATCACCAGTTGGTCCATCTCTGGCCAGCCCAAAATCAGAAAGTTTGGCATTATAGTTCTGCAAAACATAAGTCAATCAAGCAGCTTAGTGACTGCATGCTAAATCCTATATTCAACCATATGAAGACATGGCCAAGTTTCCAATACTTACAGTATCAAGCAGGATATTGGAAGTCTTAAAGTCACGATATATGACTTTAGTTTCTGTGCTATGGAGAAAAGCAAGACCCCTTGCAGCCCCAAGGGACATTTTCAATCTCAAAGTCCAAGAAAGCTGCTGAAAATGAGATCCTCCTGCATCAATGATGATTTCATTCAACATTAGTATAGGAACTTTGGGGGAACAAGAAAATATTACAATCTCTTTGAAGGAGGACTAGCACTACTTGTACAAAGCCTAAGCCTAAGGAAAGAAATCAGGAAATATAATGAAATTAGCAAACAACTCCTAAGATAGCTGCACAATTACACAATTAATTGACTCAACAATATATTGAGATATTCTATATTCTAAGATAACCTAAATGTTCTCTAACAGGAAGGAATAATAAGTGGAAATATAGTATTCGTATAAATAGATGGTACTGACTTCTGAACAGATGATTCTCCACACTGCCTTTGGGCATATACTCATAAACTAGAAGGCGGTGCCGATCCTCTAAGCAGTAGCCTATCAACTTCACAAGATTAGGATGTTGCAGTTGGCCAAGATAGTTGATTTCAGCCTGTAAGTTACAATATAAAAAAAGAATAATATTAACCACTAAGCTATTAAGTTATGGACATCTGCTGAACTTTAGCATCCTAATCTAGTCATCCAAAAGGTAATTCTTTTAACTTGCATCATTAGGACAGTAATTCCAATTAAATCAAAGTTAACAAATATAGAGTTTAACAGGAATCCCTAAAACAGGATCAGGCATACTAATTGAATAAGTAACCAAAAAAGCATGGAGCTGCCTACAATCTTGTTAATATACATCAAACGAGGAAACTGAATGAGTATCCAGAAAAGAATTGATACTTACCAACCATTCCTTGTGACCCTGGAAACTCTCTTGGTTAAGTTTCTTCACAGCAATAACCATGCCTGTTCCGGGTCTGGTAACAGCAAGCGAATGTTCATCAATCCAGCCCTTGAAAACTGAACCAAATCCACCCTCTCCTAGGACACTGTCTGGGCAGAAATTTTTTGTAGCCATTTTTAGCTCATTGTAGCTGTAGCTTTTTAAATTGGAAAATTGTAAGATCTCTCCCTCGCTCCGAGGGGTCATGGGTATGGAGGCTGATGAGTTCCTGCTACTTGAGTGGATGTCATAGCCATCTCTGCTCACGCTTCTAGAAGTGAACCCTGCATACATACCAAGACAAGTTCACAAAATAAACAAGGTCATCATCACTCATTACAAATTTACAAGGAATCCAACTAAAGCCACAAATTATCACTATTGTGCTAACTATATTTTCTCTCAAATTCAAATTTCACTTTTTTCCACCTGGAATCACCTCAGTGAAAATCCAACATCTGAAGGGGCTTCTCAAAGGGGTTTAAAAAAATTGAAAATATACACTAAGGCTCAAAATCTAGAATTTAGGCATTCAATGAACCTCCAAGACCAAACTCAACTATGAAGAAACACAGATCACACCATAAGATAAGACATACCATCCTTAAATAGCATGGATCTCAAAGATGTCAGAGACTAGCATACATGTCTAGGCAGCACAAATCTTCATAAAGTTAACAAATTTAAATTTTGTGATAACCCACCCAATATTCACTCCAACTACAAAAATTAAATCATGACAAGTAATTTAGCTCATTCAGATATTAGGAGTAAACAAAATTATGTAACATGAAAATCAAGAAGTGACTTACCTGTATTGGAAGGACTCACGGCCTTAATCCTACTGCTCCAACAAACACCCATCAACAAAAATCTCCTCAATACTTAAAGGTTTCGGGTTATATCTTTCAGATGCAACCGAACAAGCAAGCAAGCAAACAAACAAACTCAAAAAATCTAAAGAATAAGCCAAAGTTTGCAATCCCAAATGCAAAAGCAAAACCAAAAGCAAATATCCAAACAGGAGAAAGATAACATCACACTAGGCTTTTTGGCTGATGCTAGTGATTGCCCACTGAGTAGCTGAGATTTAAGAAACTTTTCAACTTAAAATGACTATGGTTAGGAATAGAAGAATCATAAAGCAAAAAGTACAAGGAAAAAAAGTAGAACTTCGTTCACTTTGTTAATGGAGCCACTTGACTATTCAGAGAATTAGTTAGTTGACTTTACTTTTTCTATCTACTTTGTCTCGTTGTGCTAACACCCAAAAGCAAACGAACATGAGAATTTATTAGCTAATTTATTCCTCTCACAAAGAAAATTGACGGGGTAGGTGAAAATTAAATGCGGATATCAAACTTCTCTTCTGATTTTATTAATCAGTGACAGGTTCAATGACATGTTTGAACTTTCATTATTGAAGCCAACCCAGTGTTAATCCATTTCTTCTTAATCGTTTGATTGATATCATGCATGCTATGTTCTATGATCATGGTTTTCCATGTTACCAGCTCGTCACGCATGGATTCACTTGGTAGGGTTCATCAATTTGACCATGTGGCCTAATGTTTAGTACAACGTTTAAGTCATGTGGGTAGGTAATTTTTTTTCTTATTAAAATGGTAAAACGGAGAGATACCTCAACATTATTGGTAGGGCGCCAATGGTATATTAAAACTAACAGCAGATACTCATCTATAGATTACTGCATGCACCGCCTCATATCACAAACAATTTCAAGAAATTTTGAACTTGATGCAAAGTTTGTACAAGTATACTTCTGAGAGTGTGTTTGTTTCAATATTGGGAGGCCTCAAAGAGCAGTTGAATTAATGACCCTAGAGAAATGGTTTGAAGTGAACATACATTGAAATGTGTGATAATTGTAAAACAAATACACACTTAGATGGTTAAATTGGTTCTTAAGATAACTCAAAGCTGCAAATAAAGTTAACTTTAAAAAGAAAAATTGAAAATTGGGACAGTCACATAGATGACTCTGAATCTGGGCAAATATTTCTGTAATTAGATATTAATGTAGTTGACTACAGCTGGTCATAACGAATCGTACGACAAAGCAAATAGTCATGTGGATGATGGAAAATTAAGGTTAGTTGAAAGGGTATTAGAGGAAATTACCTTTTGTAACATAGTATTCTATGCAATTCCGAAGTTACTTCATCAAATGTTACAATTAATGAGCAATTTTCAAATGTTATTATGGAATTTATGTCAAAAACAAATGTTATTATGGAATTCCTTAAAAAATCTTTTAATGAAATCATAACTGATAGTAACAAAAAATAAAGAGTACTGTGTAGATTTAAAATAAAATGGTTTTAGGAAATGAGTTAGTAAACATTTTTGAACTATTAATTAACAAAACAATAATATTAGGTATAACCTTTAAATAATTATTACAACAGTGACAATTTTCATTGTATTTTGATTAGTTCTCACTTATCATTAAATATATATTTTGGAAGGTTGAAATGTGTCAGTGTTCATTTCAATACGCGTCAAACCATGCCAAACTAGAAATTGAAACCTTCCCTTCCAACGCAAAAAACAACAAGAAGAAAGGGTCAAATAATTTTCAATTATCCTCAAGCAATAGACAGAATTAAATTGCGATGTCTGTCCTTTCTCCCCTTTTCATGCAATGGCAGGAGAAATGCTTTACTTTTTCACATCACATATATCTTTCGTCTTATTCAAAATATGGTTGACACTTTTCATCATGGAAGTTCTTCAAACTGTGATTTCCTATTTTATGAAAAAATAATAATTTTCTTTTTCTAAACACAACTCCCTATAATACTTTTGTACATCTAAGATTTTGATACATAAATTAATAAATATAATTAATATTTTTAATTTTTAAAAATCATTTATACAATTTCTTTGTGTCTCTTTTTTTCATATTAATTATATATTTTCTCTTTTTTATTTTTTTTATTTTCTTCACTTCACTATAAATAATAAAGGATATAACCAATGTTTTAATACCAATTTGATGATTAAACCTATAAAGATGATAGTTTAAGATTCAATAGTTCTAATGGTGGTTGAATTGTAAGTTTAATATTAATATTATTATTATTATTATTATTATTATTATTATTATTATTGAGGTTAAAGTATGTTTAGGGTCTTTGCTAAATTAGCAAATTTTTTGTTTTATTTTTTATATTTTTTTTAATATATGATAAATTAGTGAATTGTCAAGGAAATTTTCTAAGTTGTTTGCACTTTCATTGATAAAAAAAATAATCGAATTTATTTTTGGCTCTTGATAAATTTTGTTCATTTGTTATTAGTTTTTATTAAATATTTTTCGAAGAGATTAATATAAAAATAATAGTAATTAATAGAAACCAAAAGCAAAATTCTCTCATTTCTAAGGACTAAAACCTAAAAATATTATTATTTTATTTTATAAGAAACTCAACAAAAAAAAAACTTAACTCTTTTTTCCACAAAACTTAATTCTAGACAAAATTTGAATACATTAAAAATACTTTTAAGAATAACTAAACATATCCCAAAATTAAGTTTACTCTAAAAAGAAATGTGTTTAACCTAAAAAAATGAATTTTTTTAACATAAAACATAACATTTAATTATGCACCTACGGACACTTATAGTGACACGCACATATTAGTGTAGGTAGAATACAAAAAAAAACACTTAACCTACGCATAATGAGTGTCGTAAAAACTTCTACACAGTTCTTCAAGAGTGTGATGCGCGAACCACTAGCATCCTGATAGCAAATTGCAACAGCCACACACCCCTTTTTAAATTATACAAAAACCTAATCCATCTCATTTTATAGAAAACCTCCTTATCTCTCTTCACTTAGTCTCTGTCTCTCTCGGACAAAAAAAATTAAAATATTATTTTTTTAAAAAAAATTTATGAATTTATAAGGTGCGACTGGAGCTGAGTCGCGCCCCATCTAGGCGTGACTGGTCACATCCCACCCAGGCGTGACTTTGTACCTTCAACTCGTTCATGAACGGCTTGGTTCAACAGGTTTTAATTTTTAATTTTTAATATATATATATATATAATAAAATTTATATTATTATTACGGGTTCACATATCGGATCAACGGATCTATAAATCTAAACCTGTGACCCAACCCGTACATGAACTGTTTTGATCGGTTCGATTCGGTTTTGACCCAAATACATAAATGACTCAACCCAAACTGTTCGGATCAATTCGGATATACAGATATCCGTACCCGTGAACACCCTTACCTATCCACTTTCGTCATCTTTACATATCAAAAGTTAGTCGCATAATTTTCTGTTATATGGAATATTCTTTTCAGGATGAAAAAATTTGTTTAAAATCAGTAATTAATTTTGTAAAGTCAATATTTATAAATAAAAGAAATAGAGAATAGCTAAGACCAATCTCATGGGCAGAGGTTGAAGCATATTCTTTAGCAGTCTTCTTCTGATTAATACTTGCATAAGAGGCAATAGTAGTCTTGACAAAATTGTTAATTTGCTTTTGCATGTATATGTAATATCAGAATACAAGACGGGCCAAAGAAATAGAGAATAGAAGCACGAAAAAATAAAAGTCAATAGTCCCCTGCGATAATCAAAAGAATAGCTAGAACGTGTAAACCCACAACTAAAATAATAGCCAATAAGCAAAAAGAGAGGTTGCCCTTCTTGTTTATGCAAAACCCCAAATCAAATGTCTTTTCTTCACCTTAATTTTTTACTAAAATTCCACCAAATTGCAAACCAAAATTGCTGTAATGTTGAATTAGGGAAATTTATGATTTGAAATTTGGGATGCAAGTAGTACGTGAGAATTTTTGCTTAAGTGTTTTCATTTCATTTTTTTACAAGAAAATTATTAATTAGGGTTTGCCATGACTCATGCTATTAAAAAAGACTTAAAAAATAAAATATTAAAATATATTTTTATCATTATAAATATTGAAATATTTTTAGAATTATATATTTTTAGTTCTCACAAAATGTATGCAATTTTTAGAAATTTCTCAAACACATTCAATTTATATTTTTGAATTAAGATTTAAACATGCAAATTAATAATCTAAGCATTCATGTTGAACGTTGCTATTAATACTCCAATATCTAATTTCTAATAAATAGTTATTTATAAATATTGACTTTACAAAAGTAATTACTGATTTTAAACAAATTTTTTCTTCCTGAAAAGAATATTTCATATAACAGAAAATTATACGACTAACTTTTAATATGTAAAGATGACGAAAGTGGATAGGTAGGGGTGTTCATGGGTATGGGTTATTCGTAAACCCGAACTGATCCGAATTGATCTGAACATTTTGGGTTGGGTCATTTAGTATTTGGGTCAAAATCGGATCGAACCGATCAAAACCGTTCATGTACGGGTTGGGTCATGTGTTTAGATTTATAGATTCGTTGACTCGATCTGTGAACCCGTAATAATAATATAAATTTTATTTTACATATATATACATACATATATATTAAAAATTAAAAATTAAAACCCGTTGAACCGAACCGTTCATGAATGGGTTAAAGGTGCAATATCGCGTCTGGGTGGGGCGTGACCAGTTACGCCTGGGTGGGGCGCGACTTAGCTCCATTTACGCCTCCCTGAGGCATGACTTGTTGTGTCATGCCGGGGCGCGACTAACTGCTATACATTGGTTAATTGGTTCAAAACGTCTATAAATTCATAATTTAAAAAAAAACAATATTTTATTTTTTTCTCATCTCTCTCGTTCAAATCGTTTTAATACAACACTCATTTTATTCCAAATCTTGATCACGTCTCTAATTTAATTACTCTCTTCTTCCCAATTTCTTTGCTCGTGTCGCATATCACAGTAAGCACGGGATTCTGATTCTCTCTTTATTTCTCTTCTTTTAATCTGAAACCGTGTCATGATTTTCCTATTCTATTTAATATTTTCTAAATCGATCGCATTGTGATCACCTTGCTTTAGTTGGGTTCGCAAAGTTTTCGTAGCAGGTTTAATTATCATCACCTTGTTCAGGGACGGAATTTTAACACATGGTAAATAAAATTAATAATAATTATAGTATTAATGATTATTTAAAACTTAGGATAATAAAATAAAATATTTTATGAAAGTAAATGTATATTTTAATGCAAGCTTGTAGTGAAACTTTTTAAGTGTGTGACATAGGTAGGAATAAGCCGAGATAGAATTTTTTAGGTCATCTTAATATTAGTGTAGAATATTAATGATTTTTCTTTTTTCTTAAAATATGTTTCCGATAAAAAAAATCAAAGAAACTTTTTTTTACAAAGATAAAATCAAAACTCATTCCTCTTATAAAGATGCAAAACAAATTTAAGTCTAAAATATAATGTACTATATATCTTATTTTTAACGTAAATAATGTAACACGGAAATCTTGACATTGCCTAATTAAAAATCTTAATGTAAATAAAATAACCTTAACCGAAATAAAATATTATAAAACTAATTAAAATCAATCCAAAATTAAATAAAAAGCATATTCTTTCTATCGATAATATAATTATAAATACAATTATTCATTTAATTAATTAAAAACAAAATTAAATCCTGAGATGTAAAGAAAAGGAGTTTAATATTTTGATAACAAGGCATTTAGTACTTAAGACAACTACCAACACAGACCTAAATATTTTTAATTGAAAAAATTTATTATTTTATTATAAAAGGACAAATTATCTTTGTCCCATTATAATTAACGAAGTCTTGGATTATATTACATAAATATATAAAAAATAATAAATAAATGAAAAAGAATAATAATTTTACAAAATTAAACTTATTATCACTAATTGTTATTTTAATCTATATCATTAATATTATGAGGAATATAAGTGAAAAAATAATTAATATTATATTAAAAATATAAAACAATTATTATTTTGAAATAAAAAATTTATACCATAATTATTATGAAACGGAGGGAGTGTAGCTTTTGTGGGGGAATAAAAAATGAGAAACGGATAAGGAAATCAGAAACGATAGGGAGGGGGTCGAAAACATCGTATTAATGGTTATGTTAAGTGCACTTTGTGTACCCCGCTCCGTGTATGTGGTTCCGTCCCTGACCTTGCTTGTAAGCGCTCTTTGGTTTGTCACATTAGTTTAATTTGCTATACTCTGTTATTGTTTTATTGCTGAACACACAAGTGTTTGATAAATTTCTTTAGTGGCCTTGCTTTTATCAGTATTGGTATTATAGTGTTGAATTGATTTATGTTGGTCCCATTAGCACTAGTAAAACTATATTTGGTTTTAACACGAAAAAAATTTTAGTTGCAGTTAATGTTTGAATGTAATATCCTGAAATTTTGATAACTTGAAATATAAGTGTGATGTGTTCTTTGTATAATTTGATTATTTTATTAATTAGGATTAGTTGAAATGTTATATGAATTATCCATGTGAAATTGTTTGATGTCAAGTTATGTGCAGTTTAGTTGAGATACGTTGTAATTGAGTGATTCTGAATTTGACCCGAAATCTGTTTTTAGTAAAATCACTATTTTGGATTGGTTAACCGTTGAATTTCTTTCAAATTTTAAAGGTAGGTTCCTAACCAACATATTAAAGGTTTGACCATTGGGATTGACTAAATAACATCTTCAGAGTAAGATAATAATTTTTCACTGAAACAGATATTTTAAAATTTAGCTAGCTTGTCCAGGCGAATTTCTGAAGGCTTTTTGGCTCGTCTGGGCGAGACAAGTGTGCCTTAAATACGTCCTGTAACCTCCAAATCACGAAAATGACTTCCTTCTTCCTCCAAAACAGCTTCCAACCTCCCTTTCCTTCCTCCTCCACCACCCACAGTCACCGGAGACCAACACGAGGCACCGCCACTTATCGTTGGACCACTACACGAAGAGAAACACTTTAATTGAAGTGAAATTTTCAAAACTCTTCTCTAAGTTTCGGTAGAGAATAGAGCCTCCAAATCCTTCTTTCTTGGTTTCTTTGACGTAACCTTGGTTTCTTTTGTCTTCTCCTAGCTAGTTTAAGCTTCTATTAATGTCTCTTGTGTTTTGGCTACCAATGTGGAGAGTTTTACACTTCCTTTGAAAAATCCTTTGAAAATGAGATGTTGTAAAAGTCTCATTTTTTATGAAATTGATGTCATTTCTGTAATCCTTGTTGAACCCCGATCACATTGATGTGATTGAAATTTCAAAATGATGTCTTTTGATGTGAACTCCCAAAATGTATTTCAAAATAATTGTTATTTTAATTTTTTTAATATAATGTTAATTTTTTCCATTTATATTCTTTATAATATTAATAGTAGACAACAAAATCTATAAATAAATTAATGATAATTTAAGAATAATTTTATAAAATTATTATTCTTTTTCATCTATTTATTAAAACAATCCAAAATGACAATTATTTTGAAAAAAAAATAACATGAACTTTACATTACTCTCAAAACTTAGTCTCCCAATTATATTTAAAAACTATCTACTCAATCATTAAAGAAAAACACTCCAGCCAAGCTGTGTCAACTTGTTTGCAAAAAATAATTAAATAACACAACAATTGGTTTAAAAAAAAAGAATGGAAAGCTATCATGGGGGTTGGGGGAGGAAGGAAATAAATGGTACTTGATCGACTCACTCTTTTGTTTCTATTAATCTAAACAATACATTTTTCAAGCATGCGATTTTTCAAACACAGTGTAATAAAGCTGGAACTCAAAATCGAGTTGTCAATTGCCTTACATGCAAAGTCTCTTTGCTAATGGGAAGAGAAAAATAACACAGTTCAACTGATGACCTCAACACATAATGCCTAGATATATGCTATGGAAAAAGAAAATGTAGTTAATCTTGCAGTCACATGCTTTACTATTTATTTATTTATTCATTAATTTTTGAAAACTATTGGTTAATTATATTCCTGTATTTTTTCTTCTTCTTTTCTTTCTCATTTTCTTTTTACTTTTTTTTTTCTTTTCTCGTTGTACATTCCTTTTTTATTTTTATTTTTATATCTCATACACCCTAAAAGGGTGTACTTTTTATCTGGATTCTTAATTATAGTTGCCTTCATAGAAATGGTACAACTATTGTCTCGTGATGCATTCAGCTAATTATGTTTGGTAGGTCAAAGAAGAGATTGGGGGTTGATTGATTTGTCCCTCACAAGTGAACATGCGAGCGAGTGGGGCAAACTAAATATAGTGCCTTCCATTGATGACAATGGCTTGGTGAGCACTACCCTTGCCTTAGTTGCCAATTCACTTGGGAAAATAAAAGGCATTACTATGAATATTGTACATTCTTTTATTTCAGTTTTAGTTTTCAAACTCATGCTCCATTTTCTTTTGTTAGCTTCCAAATTACACTCTGCTTTCAAAAAAATCATGTTAACATATTTGGTAGTGGAGTATAACTGTATAAGCACCATATAGTTTCTTAACCAATTAATTTGGATTAGGTTGGATTAGGTTATTTTTGTGAAATTTCTTGGAGGACAAGGTAACCTAAGTTGAATCAAATCGATTTAGAAAAGGTTGGTTTGGATTGATAGTTGAGTTATATTTTATTTTAGAGCTGTCTGCGTCAAAAAAATGTAAAAAAAATTAAATTGGGGAACAATTGAAGACATTCCAGGCTTCCCCATTCAATCTCACCCATTAATCTCATAGGCGTTGTGTACGTTCTTGGACTTTGGCTACAAGATTAGATCAAGAGGAAAAATCAAGGGTTAATGGTCTTCTATAATATCCTCTCCGAGAACAGTTTTAAACTTTAAATATTACAGTATATATTAATGTTAAGTTATGTGAATGATAAGTGTTAGAATATATTAGAAAAATAAGATTAATGAAATAATAAAAGTTTGATATAAAATATATTATTTTTTTCTTTAAAAATATTATATTCGTTTTAATTTTATAAAAAATTATTTAATTTTAATCTTTAAAATTTATAAAAAAAAATGTGTTTTGGTCTCTTTTTGAGAGATTGGAATGACATTTTTCATTATATAAAAATTCAAAATAAATTAATAAATAAATATATGTCGATATAAATTATAAATATATATATATATATATAACATTATTATTGTTATTTAAAAAAAAAACATCGGTTGGTCTAAAACTGATGTAATAAACATATTTAGTATTAAATATACGACTTTTAAAATAGGTTATTTTTAGAACCGATGTAAAAAGTGTTTTAGAATATATAATTTTAATCACATTTCTATGTTGATTTTAACTAAAACTGATGTAAATAACAATTTTCAACATCTATTTTTAAATCAATATTGAAAATGTTTACTTTCAATGACGACAATTTCAAAACTCCTCCAGAATTGATATTAAAGTTTTTTTTATGTAGTAGTGCCAATCTCACTCATGGATCTAATAGGCATTGTGTTCTTGGACTTCGACTACAAGATTAGATCAAGAGGAAAAAGCAAGGGTTATTGGTCTTTTATAATATCCTCTCCGAGAACAGTTTTAATCTTTAAATACTACAGTATATATTAATGTTATGTTATGTGTATGATAAGTGTTAGAATATATTGGAAAAAATAAGATTAATGAAATAATAAAAGTTTGATATAAAATATTTCTTTGTTCCATAAAAATATTATATTGGTTTTAATTTTTATAAAAAAATTATTTGGTTTTAATCTTTAAAATTTGAAAACAAAGTGTTTTGGTCTCTTGTGAGAGATTGAAATGACACTTTCATTATATATAAAATTCAAAATAAATTAATAAATAAATATATGTCGATATAATTTTATATAAATATAGTATTAGACTTAAATATGTTAAAAATAAAAAAATATTGGTATAAATAAAATTTAATGAAGAGATAGACTTTAAAGCAATTAAGAAAAGATTAATTGAATTATTTAAAATACTTAGGAATTTTTATTAGAAGATAGAATATAGGTTCTAGGGAATAAAAGATGAAAAAATGCAAAAAAATCATAATTAATATAAAATTTAAGGTGTTATAATAACTTCAATTTTTTTTCACTAATAACATGTTTTTCATCATTGTAAAATTACTAAAGTTTATTTTTCGCCCCTGTAAAATTTTTTGCCCGATTTTCATTCTCGTAAAATTAAAATATGTGACTTTTTGGTTCGAAATTAAGTTTTGTCGAATTCGAACATATGTGACCTTTTTTTGAATTTAAATTTTGAAATGGAATTTTTGATAGTTAAAAATCACCACAAATTACAGAAAAGAAAAAAAAATCAAAGCACAATTTGTTAGGGTTAAAAACCACCACAATTTGTAGGATTTTTTTAAAAAAAGAATGCAAGAAATACCTTTCCCTAACAACACCACACGATACACCTCTAGGAAAATCAACATATTAAAATCAATCCAGATCAAGAATAAGGAAAAAACACAAATTAAAATCAAACCCAACTCATTCATATGCTCAAATAACTGCAAGACCTCATCTCCATTGGTGTTATTTGCTTAGTTGTGCATCATTTACAAGAATCCATATTCTTGTTGGGCTTGAAAGAAAAGGGCCTTGAAGCCCGAAGGCATGTGAGAAAAACAAAATTTTTTAAGCAGAAACAAACATACCACACAAGAATCATTCCTTAGGACATAAATGTTATCTTGTTTATATTCGAAATTTGATGATCAAGGATAGGCTTGAAGATACAAGCCCTCTAATGTTGATCCACACCACTTCTTGTCAAGACTCAAGAACACTTCTTGAAGGCTACCAACAAACACCAAAGGAGGCAGGCTAGGCACACCAATGGAGAGGAAGAAGGTTATTTTTAAAGTGTTTTTACTTATCTAAGAGGCTCACTAATAGATGATATTGGTGGCTGAATTTTCAGCCAACACTCACACAAAGGGGCACATGAAAATAGAGGAAAGTAGATTAGGGTTTTTCCTCTCAAATTATTAGAGAACTATGATCACAATAGCACACTTTATAGAAGAGTTTGAGTCAGATTTTTAACCAAAAAATCTGATCATGAAGCATCCCACACATGAAGATAAGATAGAGTTGTTGCATTTCAAAATTTCCAACAACCTCCTATCTTATCTTCCTAAGACCAAGTCAATTACTTGGGATTTAATTTTGCCAAAAGATAATCATATATCAGCCGTGTATAAGCCCATAATCAGCCCTCAAAATTCTTCCTAAAATCCAGGACATGATCATGATAAGATTCTAGTTGAATTCAAATTCAAATCTAGCTCTTATCTTCTCCTTTTGATATGAAACTAACTACTATAGTTAATTCATATTTAAATTCAAATATTTAAATTCAAAATTTAAATTATCAAATTTAAATATTAGATAATTAATTTAACTATTTAAATTAATTAATAATGTCTTGGACTATCCAAGCCCATTAACTCCATTCATGCGCCCCTCTCCCTTTAAGATAAGTATCCAAACTCTTTCTTGGGCCAACAACCATTATTAGGCCCAAAACCTTTAATGCTATAATGTCATGACAATAAAGTGTTAGTGTGTGACCCATTAAGCCCAACATAGCTACTGTTCTGCTTGTGAAAAACAGAATGTACCCAGCAGGGTTTACTGGGATTTTGCTATGGGATCAGACTCTCTCTCTCTGAAGATGTCTATAGAGATGAAGAACCTCCAGGAAGATGATCACTGCGGGAAACAACACGAGTGGTGTGCTATGTGTGCAGTGTGAAAGGAAAAGAGAGAGTCAGAATTGTGTGTGTGTGTGTGTACCTTTCACCATGGAGGATGTTTTATTTATAGGATACTGACCTGGACCCTGGTGGAGTGGTGGTTGAAGCCCATTATCTTTAATTAAGATATTCGGATTATCTAAATAAATGACCAGCAACGGTTGTGATTATATCTTCTGTTATATCTTATATCTTTTGGTGGTTGAGAAGTTTGAATATTTGAATTTCATAAATGGGCCTATCTTTTATCCTTAACAGATGCCCCACAGCTCGGTTATCTAGCACTCTGGATGACCGGGATGTATCAGTAGATAGGTCTGTGCTATGTTGAATCCAGAAACTCCGTGCCGAGGTGGGTTACTATTGCTTGCCCCATGTCGAGATAATTAGCTCGACTTTAAGAAGCTTGTATGAGGCGTTTCCATCCACTACCGAGCTATTTCTTGTCTTTTCAATGATAGCTTGATCAGCTATGATCATCAGGAAATGAAGCGTCCTCGTCCATGTTCAACTTTACTTGAATATTCGTACAATTTCTTCTATTAATGTATTCAGCTTTTATCATACTTGATTTGCCTTACTTTCTCCGGTCTGGATATACCTGGATCCCGGCTCACAAACCGATTAAGGAGAAACACATGAAAATATTATTCCGTGATCCCCATGAAAGACGAAGTCAATTAAGGGGAAACAAATGGAAAAAACGTTAATCCATGATCCCAATGACGGGCTCGAAGCCAACTAAAGGGAAACACA